>JALQSN010000688.1:0-26458 GCA_023690525.1 Holotrichia oblita | reverse complement strand
ACCGGTGACGTCGCTTTGATTTCATCGACGTAATCGTCACCGAGTCCAAGCTGTCCGTAAAAGTTATCGCCGGATGCGTAAACGTCGCCTGTGTGCGTTATATACAGTACATGAGATCGCCCCGGGATGATCGCCGCGACCGCTTTACCGTTCAACGCGTTTATTTTTGTCGGCGTATCGATGAATGATACCGCGGAGTTTATGCCCGCTTTTCCATTCGCGTTGCTACCGAAAACGGAAACGTTTCCGGTGCCCGATATTATGTAATTTGTATCCCCCGCAACTATGAGGGAGGAAAAACCCTCGCCTGAGTTGAGCTGTGTAATATAGTCGTTAATCTGTGTCAAGGGCACCATATACCCGTTATCATTGCCGCTTGTTCCCAGTTGTTTAAGAGAATTATCGCCCCAGCCGTAATAAAGACCGTTTATATTGGCAATACCGTGTTTACTGCCAAGCTGCAATTCCGTTGTTTTACCCGTATCGAAATAAGCGAATGCATATGGCAAAACATATTGCCATGTTGCCGTACCTGTAGATGTTGCACCGCTAGCTGATGCTGGTGCATATGTACAACCGGCAGCCATAAACCAAGAACAATAACTTCTATTATGTGTGTGACTTTGTACCGCAGTACTTGTAAATTTATATGTTGTTGTGTTTGTCACACCATTTGCTGTACCTGCTGGACTCCAAGATGAAGCTAAAGTACTGATACTGTTAAAAGTCTTGTTCGCACCTGTTATCACTTTTTGCGGACTAGTAAACTCTTTAATAGTGACTGTTAAATCATTACCCTTGACTCCGGTATATTGTGTATATGTAGTCCATCTTCCCGCACAAGTCGCAAAAGCATGGGCACTTGTACTGGAATAGCTGCATTTTTGATCCGCTGGATTATTGCAGGTTGTCATAGATAATGCTGTAGATGATGGGGTTATCGTTCCGGCATTAAATCCATACCGCCCGCCGTCATTGTTACCCCACACCTCTGCGGAATTGTCCTGCTTTATAAGCATTACAAAATCGCTGCCTGTTTTCAAATACTTTATATCGGCGTTGCTCATAATCAGTGTTGGCGTTGTGACATCAACCTTTGTTCCGTTGCCAACCTGTCCGTAGTTGTTACGGCCCCAGCCGTAAATCTCATTATTGCCTGTATCCGCAATCACGAATTCCTTTCCGGTATAGAGCTTTTCAATACGCATACTTTGACTTCCGGGAATTAATGTCGGCGTGTTCACGTTTGAAGTACTTCCGAGACCCAACCGTCCGTTGAGACCCTTGCCGAATGCATACAGCTCACCGTTGCTGCACAAAACGAATGTCGCGTCCTCTATAACATAAACATCCTTGATCTTTAGCCCGTTATCCGCAAAGAATGTATTTTCAGTCGGCGTATAGATTTTTAACGGCGCTCCCGGGCCAAATCCACACTGCCCATATGTATTATCGCCAAAAAAAAGCAATCTACCGTCGACTCTGAGTAGCACGGTATGGTTGTCCGCGACAATCTTCGCAGGGTAATTATTCGGCGTCGCTGCAAACAGATCAATACCGCTTGGAACTATTCCGAATGTGCCGACGGTGGGTGTGGTATCTGAGTCGGAATCCTCGCTGGATGCCTCCGAGTCGAGCTGATCGTCGTCGGTGTGTGTGGTTCCGGGTGTCGCTGTTGCTCCTTCGGTGTTAAAGCCTACAGCCATTGCTATAAAAGATAGTTGACTGATTGTCATTGTAAAGGCAATTAACATTGCAATCTTACGTCGAAATGATCTTTTGACATTCACGCGCTTTTTCTCCTTTCTAGCCTTTCAAGTTATACGTCCTAAGATTGATGTCCTTTGCATAGAATTTTTCTTTTTTGATAAGCGATAAATTGAAGCGCTGTTTTAGTTCCGTGCCGTTGTTATCCTCGGTTTTAATTGATACAATAGCCGTATATTCATTATTAAGCGTGGATCTAAATAACGTAAGCTTTTCGACTTTCTGAAACATGACGCCGCTTTCGGATCCCAGCGCGGCAAATTTTTGCCTGTCTGCATCTTCAGCTAAATAATAATCAATCTGGTTTTGTGTTTCTGTGTACAGTGTCCTGAAAAAATTGTTTAGCATTTGCTCCGCTGCCGCCTTGTCGGACTCATCGGCAAAGGCGGCGGTATACTCGACCCGCTTATACTCATTTACCACCGGCGCTGACGTGAGCATCGGCATATCTTCGACGATATATCCGTTTTGACCGTCGTAAGATATCGGTACAATCAAATAGATTCGTTTTTTCTCTGCAACAGCCTGGTCTTCCGGCTTGCTTGCCGCTCCGGATACGTCAAAAGTCGTTGTGCCGCTTTTACTCTCCTGATACTTTGTATAGACCACGTCAGCCAAAACCGTTATATCATACTGATTTTTGCTGTACTCGGAAGTCTTTATAGTCTGTACGTATTCGGCTGCCGCGATATCCTTCAGGAAAATATTTTCCGCAATTTCTCCGGAAAGACGCGGAGAACAATATTGAGATAATCGCTTTTTATAATCGTCTGTTTGTCGGCTTTCATAAGTCAAATACTCTCTGACAAAATTCTGCGCAAAGGATTCCGCATCGGAATATATGCTAATATCCGTTTGTATTGACGCCGATACCGCTTTTATTTCCGAGCGTAGCTCCTGCGTCCGGTCCCCACGGTAAATAGACCTTATGCCAATACCAAGCAAAACAAGCAATGATATATAAAGCACCCAGCGTAAAAATATGTATTTACCCATAGTTCTCATGGGCGGCGGCTTTGCTGCTTTCGGTTCCTTAGCCGGTTTTTCCGGTTTTGTTTTAACTGGTTTCGTTTTTTGCGCTTTCACCGCCTTTTCTTTTTTTTCCGATTTTTGAATTGTAATTGTCATTGCAAAACTCTCCTAATCCTCGTAAATAAAGAGTTCGTCTGTATCATCAATAGTTTTTGTCTTTGCTGGAACGGCGGATATGACGGCCGCGCGAGCTGGACGCGATTCATATTTAGATGTGCTGTTATTAAGGCCAACAACTCTTTTCGCAAGCTCCGGAGTCATAACGCTACATTCTGTATTATCTACATCGCCAAGCATTGTATCATCGTCAAAGTAAAATGCTTGGAATTCCTCGGTATCCGCTCCCGACTTAAACATAAACCGTCCTCTTATATCCGGTAAATTGGATGCTGCCGTATTTCCCAGCACAATTTCACTTGCTGATTTTTCTACAAATCGTCCACAAATACGAACCGGCACATTATTTTTTATCTGGCCTGTCAATACATTTGCATCCGGACGCTGTACACCTAAAAATAAATTGATGCCAGTTGCACGAGAAAGACGCGCAAGCGTAGAAAGCTTACCGGATAATTGTCCAATTATTTCTTTGTCCTCTTTATCCGCTCCGGTTTTATCAAGCATTTCGCCTATTTCGTCACAAAAAACGCCAATACGAGACAGCTTTTCGCCGGTCATTTGATTGTATTCCTTTAAATTTTTTACTTCCAACGCGCGAAATTTTGCTAATCTAGCCTCATTCTCTTTTACCAATAAGTCAAGCAACTCAACTGCTTTTTCTCTTTCTGTAACAACCTCACCATAATTTTCATACCGAATCCCAAATTCTACACCGCCCTTAAAATCCAACATGAAAATAACCGCGCCTTTTTTGCGAGCTGCCATAACATCAGCCTTAAAATAACGCTTTTACCGCTGCCGGTTTCTCCTGCTGACAGCACGTGCGCCACTTTGTTGAGGTCAAAAGTTATCTTTTTTAATGCGGTTAATCCAATAACCAAAACGCCGTCTTTAGGGCTTATATATTCGTCTTTCCACGGCACATAAGTAGGCAAGGTATAATCAGTGCTTATTGTAATAAGCTTCACGATCTTTTTGCTGTTGCCCTGCTCCATAGATAAAATATTGCAATCTAACGCAGTTTGTAATGGTTCGATATTCTTTTTCCATGCGTTAAGTGGTATATTAGATTTAAAATAAATTGCGGCTTTTCCGTCGGCATCTTTTCTTAAATTAATAAACCTCGGTGCGCGGCCGTCCTTGCCCTTGAATCCGGCGTCAATAAATCTTTGCTCATAATGCGATTGTTTTTGCTTTCTTATCGCTCCCAGCGCGAATACAACCAACGCTGGAAGCGCGAACGAATACAAAGCATATCTTTTTTCTACGATGTCAAATAACAAATAACTTAGCGATATGGCTATGAATATAAGCGCCGCGATTGCAAAAATAATTGAAGGTATTTTCTTTTTTAACTCCGTAAGACCTAAAAAAAGGCAATAGAAAACTGAGCCTATACCTTTTAATATCGAGACTAAAAAGTTTTCGGCGTCCTGCTCCGTTATTAAGTTTGGCACTTTTTACCTCCTAATCTTAGACGATTTTCCTCCCTAAATAAATTTTCGTTGTCCTGCATCGGCTGTGCCGCATAAGCTTCCGTACTTCATCAGTCGCTTTATAGGCTCCAAGCTCCTGCTTGAATTCACGATATTTGGTTTTCGCAAAGGCACGGCGTAAATCGTGACACTCGAACCCGTGCGCATTTGCTTCATGCATCATTGTATCCGCGCTGTAAAATATTTTGTCCGAACCCTCCAAATCAGACAGCATTCCCGGAAGCCTTTGCAATAAATACGGCTCTTGGCAGCCGATCGTTGCCGGTTCTCCGTTTTTTGTATGTTCTATAAAAAAGCTGATCTCACCTTCTTTGATCGTGATATCTTGTTTTCGAATCTGCTCAACCTCGGAAACGCGCATTCCCGTAGCAAGCATTAAACGATAAGCATATTTAAGCTTGTCGTTTTTCAAACTGTTAATTGTGCGCTGGAGCTTGTCCAGTTTAAGCGGCGTCCATTTTCTTTTTTTATAATTCCGCTTATGTTTGCTGATCTGATCCAGACTTTCCGGCAAAGTAAGTTCCGGATAATATTTGGCCAAAAATTCAAAACCGCGCTTTGCCGCCGATACGTCATTTTTGGTATCCAAAGATTTAAGCCCCTGCTCGATGAGCGACGGCGGGATCTCATCCGGCGAGTCAAAATATATATCCGCAAGTATGTTTTTTACCGATTGATAATAATTCTTTTTGGTATTGGCTTTAAGCCCCGGCTCCTGATCAAGCCGGTCGCGAAACTCATGCAAAATATCGTATTTCATTTTTATCTCACTTTTAATAAAATTTTCGTGAAAGGAAGTCTAAACGTGGATAATGGTATAGCTGCAATTATAACTTCCGGAATTGCCAGTCTTGTGAGCTTTATTATTTTTATCGGTTCAAATATTTTTACTCGTATGAATGCCGATAAGCCATATAAAATCAAAATTTATGAACGTCAACTATTCGAAGTATTCATGCCTCTTATGATTTTGATTGAAAAAAGCGGCCCAGAAGTAACACCTGAATTGCTTAAAGAAATAGGAAAAATTATATACTCTAATTTCACCTTAATTCCGGATACGCTTCTATGCGAATACGAAAAGCTTGTAAAGCCTTCATCAGATAATAAATTACATACGACTTTCGTTCTTCGGGATATTATTGCAACCTATTATAATTCACGAAGGAAAGATTTGGGCTATCCTTTTAAACGTGAAGCAATTAATATCCGTTGCTTGGATGGTGATGAAAGCTGGATCGTCTTTGTAAAAAGCTTAAAGAATACGGCGTTTATTACACTTGTTTTATTTTTGGCAGTCGCCGCCTTGTCTGTTTTTCTTGCATTTGTTGATAAAGAATGGATGTCTGTTATAAAGCAATTGCTTTTGATTTATATTACTCTTACCTTTGGCTTGTGGCTCAATAACTCTACTTATATTAGGCGAAAGGGTTCACAATATAAGAAAGCTTATAAAAAGTCCGCCCAAAAGGCCGATAGTAATCAAAAATTGAACAAACCACATAGACTCATAGTAAAAGTCAAACCTACGACAAAACAAAATTATAAAAAGAAAAATAAATGAAGATAACATCATCATCTGAATATTACCCTTGTATGGAAAATGCAGAAGGCCCAATCCCATTAAAACGCTTGAACAAAAAAGAATAATAAATAAAACATATTTAAGCAGCGTTTTTAATATAAAAACCGCCTCCCTTCCCCTGCTGATCCTGTTGGGAGATAAAAACATCCCCCTCTTGACTCCCCCTGCTCCCTACGGTCGCTTATACCTCGCTCCGCTCGGTATAGCCTTTACAAGGATGTATCTCGTGTACATATGTCCTGCTCATTGCTTCACTTCGTTATGCAATGAGCGGCCATATTACCACTTCAATACATCCTTTATATTATGTATTACATACATAATATAAAGGCTATAGTATGCTAGGTATCAGAATCGAGTCTAAATATAATAACAATGCTATTTATCAGGCGGTAACTTTTATATATACTGTTTTTTCATTTGTTACCGCCTGTTTTTTGCTCATTTTCCGTGGCTGAATTCTGTTTCTTCCCTGTCGGAAGCAATTGCTTTAGCTGCCTGTAAATTTCGAGATCGAGCACCGACATGCGCCGCTGATCCCCGTCTACTCTTACATTTCTTGTCAGGTGCCCCGGTTCGCACCGAATCCAACCGAGATTCCGCCAGATACGAAGCTTCTTATCGGTCTCGTCATATTTGTATTTATCGAGCTTGTCGCGGAGCTGCGCCGGATCCATATATATATAATTTCCGTACATTTGCTGCGGATGATATTTTATTATAAATGCGCATATAGAAACGAATTCGCGTGCATACATTTCTAACAATGCATATACCCTCTTTTTCTATCCTGCCAAATTATCGGTCATACGTTTATAAACTTCCTGCCTGATTCTCATTACTTTTTTCTGTTCTTTCTTGGCTCCTACAATTATGCCTTTGGACTTCATGAAAGTGTCCGGCTCGACTAGCCGTAAATCTATTAAAAACTGCTTAAATTCATTATGCTTATCCTTTGAAATGCGGCTGTCAAGGAAATCGCGGTATTTGCTGAAATCTACGTCTATGTAATTCTGTGAAATCTGAGTATTGTATTTGCGCTCGATTCTCCAATTATGTGTATGCGATTCGTTTACAAATTCCTGAAATATGCGGATATATGTCAATATATGATTTTCGTCAGATATCGTTGTTACTGTGCGGTTTTCAAGTTCTTTAATTCGTTGATCTTTTTCGTTAAGCAGCCGTATCATCAACGTGATTTTTTCTTGAATATCAGGGTCTATGTTTCCAGCACACATTTTCTATTTTCCTCCTATAGTAATTATAAAATTATATGAATTCTATATTTTATAGAATAATCTAATTTTTATAGATTGTCAATGCCAAATATTAGCGTTACTATATATAATCGATTTTCATTCTTTTATACTCTTTTTTTAATTATACTATTATTAGATTCAAGGGGGGAAATTGGGAAAAATGCAATATAATAATATGTCTTTTGGTCAAAGATTAAAGAGACGATTATCTGAAAAAAATATGACTCAAAAACAGCTTTCAGAAATGCTTAACATTCCGCAAGGTACAATAAGTACTTATTTCCGCGATAAAAATGAACCTGATATTGAAACAATGGTCAAACTTGCGGATGCGCTCGATACAACCGTTGAATATTTGACCACCGGCAAAAAGCTAAGTCCTTCACAACTCATCGACGAGCTGGCCGCCCAATTGGAAGACCCGAAGAAGCGGGAGCTTTTCGAACGACTCGTAAAACTTACCCCTGATAATTTGGATCTCGCTGCCGATCAGCTCGACGCCATTATAAAACGCCAGAATAAAAAATAAGGCCCTGTCTTCTCGCGGAGCTGAAGACGGGACCTTATTTTTTATGTGAAATTAACCGGCTAAGCCCTGATCTAAATTTTTGATCGTTTTCTGATTCTGTTCTAAAACAAGCAAATCAAGCCCCACAAGAAATTCTTTGTGATTTTTTTCTTGTACCCGCTCTGAAATACATAGGATATTTATGATTTTTTCTGTCATGCTCAACGCTGATACTTCTAAATGTTTCATTTAAAACGCTCCTCTATTATTTAATCAACGTTTTGCACAACAATTTTTTAAATTTATATTTTAATATTTAGAAACTCTTTTTAGTAAACGTTTGTTTTGTTATTATATCATAAGCAATAATAAATTTCAAGTATATTGAATTTTAAATTTAAAATTTCAAACAAAAGGAATTGTCTATAAAAATATGGTAGCACGAAATCACCATACGTCAATACGGCTCATTATGCTCAGGAAACGGGACCAAGAACCGCATATACCGCAGTGCGTTTAGAAACGCTATTAAAAAATCAGACGGCAGTATAGATATTAATATGGTTTCTTCGCATCAGATAATATATTCCTCTGGTCAATTGACACAATATATCAATCCTTTCAAAAAATAATTTTTAATTTTTAACAGCCTTCATATCTTCACGTTTTTTAAGATAACATATATAAAAAACACGACTTAATCATTGCGACTTAATCGTGTTAATTATTTATCGGTAATTTTTACCAATTGATTGCTTGTAAAATTTGTCTTTTTGCCATATTGAAAACTTTATAATTTCCTGTTACTATACATTTAGTGGCATATATAATTTTTTAGGAGTCTTTTTATTTATGATAGGTATAGCAAGCAAACTTAGGGAATAAGACAGTAAGATATTTTCAACAGTTGAATATTGAATTGTCCATATCCCGAAACATGAAATTTGTTGTATATGATTATGTGGGGTATGGGTGGTTTTGTAAGCCGCCCCAGTTATCGCACCGTTTAAGATTGTGCATAACGGGGTTTTTTGCGTTTAATTCAAAGGAGGTAATTCAAGAATTTTAAAATAATTGCAGGCAAATATTAACTGGCCAGGACCATTTAATTCCTCTGCCTGTTGTTCTTGAGAAAAATCGTGGTACATCCTTCAGTGGCGGTTTACTAATCATAAACGAATATTGATTTGTCGAATATTTTTATTTAGCAAGAAAAGGCAATCATTCCGAAAGGGATGTACGCAAAGTTACCAGATCTAAAGAAATGGCTGTATCAACTGGTCATTTTCACGATGGCTGAACTACCTAAAGTTAATATTTATATTTTCCAAATTAACATATAAATATTAACCTATGGTTTATGCTTGTTATTCCATAGGTTTTTTTGTTTAATACTACTTGAATGGAGTGGCGAAAATGTTGGGGAAAATACTAAATTTACTTAGAGATTCCTTTGATTCTTTTAGCAATTCCGTTGTTATAATTACTGCTTTAGACTACGGGAGAAGAATCTTAGGTTGGTTAGCAGGTAAATTGAAAAAAGAAACCAATAATAAACAAGTAAATGAATCACTTAATCATAGCAATCCACAGCGCATCGTGTTTCAAACTTACGAGCCCTCAGCAGAACTGCGGGGAATTAACCCCCGATATATTAAATCGATTAACGTAATTAGCATATCTGTTTTATTAATAGCAGCCATTTTCTTTGTCGGTATTCACAATCAAACCTCATTTGGTAAAGTAGATGGTAAAAGGCCTATACTTGTGCGCAACGGTAATAACTATGATCTTGAAGAAGTCCTAAAGCAAGGAGGAGATATTATTCAGGGTGATAGGATTTTCACTTATTCGCAACCTAAAATTTTAATGTTCGACGATGGACAATCAATTAATATTAACCCAGATACATGCGTGGAATTGGTTAAATTACATGAAACTATTAATAATCCAAAAAATAGCCCTGATGAGATCGAAACATTAGCATTTATTCACTATGGCAAAACTTTATATGATATTCAAAAAAATGAAAAGGGGGAGTTATTTTCGGCACAAACACCAGGTGAGCAAGCATACAATGGTCTTTATACATGCTTACTTGGTACCGTAACATCAATCGGATTCGATCATAATACAGGGCGAAGTACAATCACCTATTGGGAAAGATACGGCGCCGTGAAAGATTTAATTGAAAATACATATGTTTTGGCAATCGCAGGATATACAATCAGTAAAAGTAAAGGGGAACAAGTGCTTAGTATAGATAAAATCGATTTTAACAGCTTAAGCGATGTAGAATCAAACTATTTAAGTGAGCACGAAAGTACCAAAAATGAATTGCAAAATATGGATGAAAAAAGCGAAGCCGAACTAAGAAAAAATGCGGAGGCTCGTTTTGCTGAGATAACGTCTATGATTCCATATTTTGACGGGACTACGGAGCAACCTATTCATACTAAGGAGGACGCTCCTGACGATGGGACTAATGAAGCACCCATATCCGTTGTGAAACCGGATGAGGCCCCCCAACTTGGCGAGGATTTGAATGATCCATCCGAACTCAGCAATGAGCAAGGCGGAAACTCAGATGGAGGCGAACAGGGCGGTAATACCGGTAGCGACGAGCAAGGTGGAATCACTGGCGACGAGCAGGGTAGTACCCCCAGCAGCAGCGATGATGGTGAAAACGTCGGCGGTGTTCAAGACAGAAATTCTGGAAATAAACAAGGCAAAAACTCCGGCGACGAAAATCCGGTCATTCCACCTGAGGAAGAAAATCCGGTCATTCCGCCTGAGGAAGAAAACCCGGTCATTCCGCCTGAGGAAGAAAATCCGGTCATTCCGCCTGAGGAAGAAAACCCGGTCATTCCGCCTGAGGAAGAAAATCCGGTCATTCCACCTGAGGAAGAAAATCCGGTCATTCCGCCTGAGGAAGAAAATCCGGTCATTCCGCCTGAGGAAGAAAATCCGGTCATTCCGCCTGAGGAAGAAAATCCGGTCATTCCGCCTGAGGAAGAAAATCCGGTCATTCCGCCTGAGGAAGAAAATCCGGTCATTCCACCAGAGGAAGAAAATCCAGTCATTCCACCAGAGGAAGAAAATCCGGTAATTCCACCAGAGGAAGAAAATCCGGTAATTCCACCTGAGGAAGAAAATCCGGTTATTCCGCCTGAGGAAGAAAATCCGGTCATTCCGCCTGAGGAAGAAAATCCGGTCATTCCGCCTGAACAGGAACGACCCGAAAAACCTGCAGGATCGAATAACCATGATTATTATTGGGATGCTGATAATAATGAGTGGGTCAAATTCCGGAAAAATGATCCTGACGCGAACCCTGGAGAAGGGTGGATTTTTGATGGTAAATGGTGGGTGTCTGTTGATATCGCTTCATTATCGGTTGTGATGCCGGACGATGCACCAGATTTTGGCGAAGATTTAGATGACCCGTCTGAGTTTGGAGATGGACAGGACAGCAATCCCAACGATAAGCAGAATGATCAAAGCGACAGCAATGATTGGAGTGATCCTGCTATACCAGTAGTAGCCCTAGCACCCGTTGCTGTTGGTGCAGGTGCAGGCTATATAAAGAAACGTAAAAAATAGTGAATCAGCACTTTATAAGCAAATAGCAGCACCGCCCTTAAAATGGGCGGTGCTGCTATTTGCTTATAAAGTGCTGATTTTTCTCTTTGACACTCCCCATGCTTTTAACTGTGGGGAGTATCAATTTATACCCCTGGCTTTGTCTATCAGGTTATTTACAAACTCGGTTGCACTGATACCCTGTTGACGACTGGTGCGTTTTATATATTCATGATTTTCGGGTGTAAATGCCATATTAATCCGTGGTAACTTATGACCTTTTCTCCCCTGCGTATTATTGAGATTATCCTTACGTTCTTGTACTTGTTGTGCATGCATAACTTCTTGTACATATTGTACCTCTTGTGTCTCCGTCTTATTCGCGTTAAGTGGAGTCCCAAAAGCAAGCCCGGCTATTGGATTTAAATTCTCTTTTTTAGCCATTATTATAATCCCCTCTCCAATAATTCTTCTACAAGTGACGCATAATCAAACGCGGGTGGAGTATAAGGAGCAAACGTGTATAAATCATATCTTTCCGATTGAGCTTTACGAGCCCATACGCTTTCACGTATCCTACTATCGAAAAACACTGTATTTAATTGTCTTGCTATCTCTGGCATGAGTTCTTGGACGGCCTTATCAAGCTTTGTACGAGAATCATACCTAACAAGCAATATCCCGGCAAGTATAAGCTTGGAATTAGTATACTCTTGAATTTGCTGAATGTTTTTATAAAAGTCGCTTAAACCCTGTAAAGGATATCTGTCGGCTGTAACAGGGGCAATTACATAATCAGCAAAGGTCAATGCGTTTTGGGTTAGAACGCCAAAATCTGGATGTGTGTCGATAATAATATAATCATAATATTTCAATATTGGATCCGCCGCTTTTTTTAATAAATGAGCGACGCCCAAACCAGTAAACATTTTGTCGGCCTGTTGGAGCTGCGGATCACAGGCTACAATGTCTCCATGTTCTGTGCGCTGTATCGCTTCCTTAATTGGTTCATTTGCGTATAAAACATCATATAGCGTTGCGACGCCGTCAATCTCAGCACGATATGTATCGCTAGAATTACATTGCGGGTCCGCATCGATAAAAAGAACCTTAAATCCTTTTCGCTGGAATGCAGCGGCTAAAGCTGTCGCCGTGGTGGTTTTACCAACGCCGCCCTTATGGTTCGCAATAGTAAATACTTTCGCCATTGAATCGACATCCCCTCTTTGTGTGCAAATATATTGTACATCATGTACTTGTTGTGTAATACTGTTATACTTATTGTACATGTTGTGCGCTTGCTTGTCAATAGTTTTTTAAATAATAGGCTATTTGTTGTACATCATGTACTTGTTGTGTAATACTGTTGTGCTTCTTGTACTTATTGTATATGTTGTGCACCTATATAAATACGTAGCATATTTAACCGGCTCCTAGCGTTTGTGTTACATCTAAAATATCGCGCCGCTACGCTTTCCAAAACACAGGTACAGCGTTCTAACCTCACTCTTGCTGAAAAATATATTTACAAATTCAAATATATGTTCTATAATAGAATTAGAGACATTCAGTCAGAATTGAGTGTTCTCTATTTTTATTATAAGGAGAAAATCTATATGAATGAGTACACGGACATCAATTTAAAGAATTGTTGTAGTAAAACAATCGAAGATTGCACTGACAAATCATGTATACATATCCGAGAAGTCAATATTGCCCATCTTCACAGGAATTGCGCAGGTTGCACAAGTAGTAATACTGACGGCAATGGAGGATATAGCCCTTACATCGGTGAAAACGGTAACTGGTTTGAGTGGTCGGCAGAAGCAAATGACTTTGTCGATACAGGGATACATGCAGAGGGCCCTCAAGGAGAAAAGGGCGATATAGGACCACAGGGATTACAAGGTGAGCAGGGTCCCAAAGGCGATGCCGGAACATCTGGAAAAATGATACTGGAGTATGCTACAATCGTACCAAAAACTGCCAGTGAACCTAGTCTAAGCGGAAGCGCTATGGCTGGATATTCTACCGATAATTTCGGCGCATCAGCTTCAGGCACATATAACTATGATCTAACGTTTCCAACGCCTTATAATCAAGCTTCAGACATGTTGGAAATACAGCATTTTAATAATGATACATGGACTGTTTGGACATCCGCCGCTTGCTTTTCGCTCTCAGATTCAGCCACATACGGTATAGGATTTATAAAGGGTACCGGTCCAGACCTAGTAGGACTTCATTTTGGAAGAGCGGGTTCATCTTATAAACAAGCATGGTCCGGTAGAACAATAAGAGTAGTTAAAAGAACTTTTCCAATATAAGGCATTCCAGAAAATTTTGTGTAAAAGTAGCTTCCCTGTGGACAGAAGAACAGCTATAAGGATAAGATTTGGCTCCCAAATCAGAGATGGGGATTTGTCCGTGTTGGGCGTTCTCCCGGCAGGCGGCGAAGGTATGCGCGGTCGCAGCCGTGAATGCCTTTGCCGCCTGCCGGGAATGCTAACAAACGGGCAAATTATCTGGCGATTCTGTCGCTGAACATGATGTTCAGGTGGCTGATTACGCGATCCCAATTTCGACAACGAGCAGTCCAGTGTTCGACAATCTTTTTCGACACCAAATACAATAATTTACGCAAAGAATCGTCGTTAGTAAAGCTTGGTTTGTTCTTGGTGATTCGCCGGAACTGCCTGTTAAGTCCCTCGATGATATTGGTTGTATATATGATTTTCCGAATCTCCGGCGGATATGCGTAGAACGTTGATAGGATGTCCCAATTGTCTTCCCAGCTTTTCACGCAGGATGGATATTGCTGTCCCCATTTTTCCTTGAAGTTCACAAGATTTTGCAGAGCTTCTTCCTCGGTGACGGCCTGATAGACCTTTTTCAAGTCTATCAGCAGCGCCTTGATGTCTTTCCAACTGACATAACGGGTGCTGGAACGGATTTGATGAATGATACATCGCTGGATACCCGACTGGGGATACGTTGCGGAGATAGCCTCACGGAAGCCGTTAAGACCATCCACGCAAAACAGATAAACATCTTTCACTCCCCGGCTTTTCAGGTCATTAAGAACACCCAGCCAAAATTTGCTGCTCTCGTGCTGTCCAATCCAGACACCTAAAATGTCTTTTTTGCCGTCCATATTGATACCCAGCACTACATACGCTGCTTTTGTCACATATTGATGATTTTCTTTGACCTTGTAATGAATAGCGTCCAGAAAAACAAACGGATAGACTGATTCCAAGGCGCGATTTTGCCATGCTGTGACCTCCGGCATGATCTTTTCGCTGATTTTGCTTACTAGCTCCGGTGATATTTCCACATCATACAGAGCTTTAATTTGCTCCGCGATATCTCGCTGGCTCATACCGCAGGCATACAGACCGAGAATCTTTTCCTCCATACCATCCGCGTTGCGGTCATATTTAGCAACGATCTGCGGTTCGTATTCACCATTCCGGTCACGCGGTACCGGATATCCACCTCGCCAAGCTGTGTTTTTACCGTCTTTTTAGAGTATCCGTTCCGGTAGTTTTTCGACAATGATTTTTCATCTGTATTCGACATTCTTTCGCTTTTTTCGTATCCAAGTTTTTCCTCCAATTCACATTCCATGACTTGCTGGAGTACCTCCGCGAACATTTCTTTCATTGCTGTCATGACTTCGGTCGTGCTCTCAAATTTTTGGCTATTTACAAATTCTTTCATCATTGCTGCCGGTGTTTTTTCCATTAAAAAATACTTCCTTTCAAACAAGTTTTTCTCTGCTGTCATTCTTGTCCGAAAGGAAGTCCTCTATTCACTTTTACACAAAATTTTCGGCGGTCTTCAATATAAGCACATATTACTTTCGTAGCCTTACATTTATTTTTATGAGCACTAACATAACCGGTTTCGATGGTGAAAATATTGCTATAACCTTGTCAGAATCGATAACTGTTTTAATTCTTGGAATACGTGTGACATTCACTAATATTGCAGCTTCCTAACCTCACTCTCGCTAAAAAATAGCATTCAAAAGATAAGGAACAATCGGCATAGTCTTCTATGTCGATTGTATACCCCAATAATAACAAAACCGTGCTACCAAAAAGGTAGCACGGTTTTGTTATTATTGCCTTGAAATGAAAATAAATTGTTGCTGCCGTTCAAATCTCCGAATAAAAAACCAGTTACTTATATTTTACTTGAAATTCATATATAGAAACACCAGCTTGCATTGTAGGAGGCCTGTAAAAAGTTGCTCTTATGCCAGATGCAATGATTTCACCAAAACCATCAATAATTACATCTGCATTATCACCTAATTTACTTCCTTCATAAAATGTTATCCATTCATCCGTTGTATCATAACGAAGGTATTCTAATTTATAACTGCTGACCCTGTCCCCAAACTCTTTAATGAAGATTTCATTAAACGCATAAATATCTTTGAATTCCACGGTAAGAGTCGCATCATTAAAATCACCCGTTAAACTCATCCATCTAGTCGCAAAATCACCGTCTACGGCTTTATCTGCTGACGTGGAATTGTTCATAAAACTGCTTGTGGTTAATGATTGCCTATAATTCGCAGATACAAGATTTATATTTTCATCTTTAATGTTAGCCGGATCTGGATCCGTTGGATCCGTTGGATCCGTTGGATCCGTTGGATCCGTTGGATCCGTTGGATCCGTTGGATCCGTTGGATCCGTTGGATCCGTTGGATCCGTTGGATCCGTTGGATCCGTTGGATCCGTTGGATCCGTTGGATCCGTTGGATCCGTTGGATCTGTTGGATCTGTTGGATCCGTTGGATCTGTTGGATCTGTTGGATCCGTTGGATCTGTAGAAGATGATGATACGGCATCCATTGTTAATGAATAAGTATCAAGCGATCCTTTTGGTGTTTGTGCTTGTCCAGATATTTTGACTGATGTTACTATTCCATTTTTCACAATCGCTTGTACAGAATCAATTGTGTTGATAGACATTGTATTTGTATCATATTTATTGGTATTTACAGAGAAAACATTTATTTCTTGCCTCATAATTGCAGCCTTTGATAAATCATTTATACCATCATTAAGGCTTTCTGAAATAGCGCCCCCAACTGTGACAAGATATTCTCCCGAATTGCTGGTGCAATTTCCAGCAAAGGCAGTTTTGTGGCTTCCAATTGGTTGTAATGTAATAAATAAATCGTTACCGCTTGTCAATTTGAGATCAGTATTAT
The DNA here is from genome assembly GCA_023690525.1 of Holotrichia oblita. NCBI lineage: Eukaryota > Metazoa > Arthropoda > Insecta > Coleoptera > Scarabaeidae > Holotrichia > Holotrichia oblita. Next base: position 9,873 of record JALQSN010000688.1, on the reverse strand, counting down.
AACCACGAGTCAATTGTGCCGTAGAGTACTCATGATATATGCCGTGAATATTGAGACCAGTCCATGTGCCAGTCGTAAAAATTTGAAAAACAGGAGGTTCATATCCCCACGAAGTACTTGAACGCCAATCATCAATATTCCAAAGAACCTTATCATGTGTATAATTTCGCTCTCCATTAGAGTTAGAAATACTGCCCCTATAAAAAGTACTACCCTTATCAATAGTTGGAGAATTTAATACTAAAAATTTAATAGTACTTAAGTCATTGGGACTCTGAGAATAAAATAGAATATAACGATATTCAGATGGATACCAATTTGGTAATTGTGAAGTAACATATTCCATGCAACTGTTGTATCCATAAATATCATCGTAAATACGTGCCGCCCTAGCAGGAAAGGCCATAGTTAAACACATAGTCAAACATAAAACTAAACACAGGCTCAGAGATAGGAGTTTCTTTAAGTACCCATCAATACGACTTATCACAGTTGTAACACGTCCCCTTCTTTTACGTCTTTAAATTTAGATTTTCTATTAGCCCTATACCATGAAGCGCTGTGATCAAGATTTCTTAGTTATAATATTCTGATATTTACGACCTCCCTTTTAAGTAATCAGAAATCGTAATCACTAATTCAAATAATATGCTTTATGAACAATAAATTCAACCTAATTTTTTTATATTTTATTATAAATTTATATAATTTTAGATATACATCTTTTCCAGCCACACATTGATAGCAATATTTCTTACAAGAGGCCATTACAAAGATAATATTCAATTTCCTCTAAATCATAAGATGTTTCTTTTTTAGATAAGGAAGCCTCTATTGAAGCCTCATGTAAGAACTTATTAATTAGGCCGACTGTAAAGCGGTGAAGCACATCATTGCTTTTTCTATCGCTTTCGGATATTCTGATTGATATTTTCAAATGCGTTACACATTCAACCTGCGTTTGCTCCTGGAGTTTGTGTTACATCTAAAATATCGCGCCGCTACGCTTCCCGGAACACAGGTGCAGCGTTCTAACCTCACTCTTGCTGAAAAATAGCATTGAAAAGATTGGAAATCCAAGATTTCCAACTTTACAACACTATTTTTCAGACTTCGAGGTATGATGCTGTACAGCAAGTCTTTTGATTTTATAGATAAATATTTAAGAGAACGGTAACGAGGGAAACACCGCCCCTGCAAGCCGTTCTTTTATTTTTTAGTTTTACTTGACAACCTAACTAATGTTTTTATAATTAGTTGGGTGGTGAAACTAAGGAAACGGCTTTTTCCCCCTGCGCGAACAAATACAATAGATTTAATTCACGCAAGGGGAAATACGATAGTTGGTTTGGAGCCAACTTTAGGTATCCGTATTTCTCACGTATTACTACGCGACAAGCTCTGACGGTCAAGGTCTGCGATAAAACACCGTAGGCTAATCAAGCCTTCGCTTGCCCCTCTCGCCACGCATGGAGCGCAACAAGACGCAGGACGGGCACACCGATCTTAGATAAATGGACGACAAATGCCGCCCACCCTTTGACGGCGTTGGCGCCGGTGATGAACCCGTCCCGATTATTTTTACTTGATCTTTCATCAACAAGGCTTTCGTTTAGACTCACATTCTGCATCGGAGTGCTATATTCACTTTTTTGCCTGTTTACAGGCCTCCAGATTTTTTCAAATGAATTATGTATCACATCCTCCTTTGCCGTAAGCTCCAGCCGGTTAATTTGTACGCGCTTGGGAACCATGAGCGCCAGCTCGGCCGCAGGCTGAGTATTTTTTGGTCGACGTCGCCGCGATCGCGGTGTTGATAAAAAATCTTTGCTTAAAAAAGGCAACAAAAAACCAAAGCATCAGACACTAACTTTTTTGAAAGGTCTGTACTTCCCATGCGCACGGCTTGTCCCGTTTTCGGTTACAGCTTGTTTTTGACAACAACTAACTAATGCATCATAGCTTTTCTTTCTTCAAAAAGCCGATACACTCGATTCCGCTGCACCTGCCTAGATCGTTTTTATTTCTAAAAAAGATAACAAAAAACTAAGGCATAACAAGCCAACTTTGAAAAAACGGCTTGATACCGTGCATTTGCGCTATTCAGTTATTTATGTAGATTCGCACACTGTCTTGATCCTGATCGCGCGAAGTCTTACCAAATGCCTTGTCGATATGTGTAGATTTCACAAAAATTTAAAGCCCTATCAGGCCAAAACTAGCATGATAGGGCTTGCAATACATTTATAAATATGATAATATACCTCTACAAGGCATATATATACCATAATAAAAATGTCCGCATACGTCTATCGGCTGTTCTGTAGCCTGTAGATGTGGGGTGATGGGTAGCTGGTTACTATCCATCATCCGCGTGGACTTTTTCTTTTGCCTGATTATACCATATGTTGTGTGTCCTGACAATACTTTTTCAAAATATTTTCCACTAAACATTCAACAGAACTCCTTTTCTTATCAACTTTTGTTGAAAACTTTATTGTTTATCTTTCCCATGGTTGCCGATTGGCGACGTTGGAGTCCATTCGCCCATACATACTGTAACATTATCGGTTAGCGGCAGCCCCGGATGCCTCGAGGTGTTTTGTATTACACTTTATAAATTCAAGATGTAACACATTCCGCCGACGTCGGCGGATCTCAACTGTGTTACGTTTTTTCTTTTGTAATAAGCTCCGCCTGTTTAACAGCCATTTCACCGTATATGAGGCTGTGTGAAAACACATGATAAAACGGTTATAAAAGAAAGGTGTTATCTATCAATAATCCTCTAAATATGGTATAATTAAGCCATAAAGCACAGGGGGAGCAGCATATGGAGAGGTACAAAAAGGGCGAAGATAGAAATCAGTTGACAATGGAACCGCTGTGTCTCGACGATATGATTTCCCCTGACGCCGAAGTGCGCACGCTGGAACTAATAGTAGATAAGATGGATATACGTTCACTTGGTTTTACGCATTGTGAAACTAAGCAGACAGGCCGAAAGCCGTATGACCCTGTGGACATGTTCAAGCTGTATACGTACAGCTACTTCAATGGGATACGTTCGTCGCGGAAGATAGAGAAAGAATGTCACCGGAACATAGAACTGATGTGGTTGATTGGGAATTTGCGGCCTGATTTTAAGACGATAGCGGATTTCCGTAGAGATAACAAGAAACAAATTAAGGCAGCATTTCAGAAATTCAGCATGATTTGTGAAGAACTGGGTTTGATAGGTAAAGAGATAGTAGCGGTGGACGGGAGTAAATTCAGAGCGAGTAACAGCCGCCTTAAATATCACAGCTTGAAAAAGATAGATGAAAAGCTAAAGTATCACGGTGAAAAAGCAGAGCGGTATATGGAATTGCTGGACGCTTGCGACAAGGAAGAAGAAAGCCATCCGAAGCTCACTCGGGAGAAAATAATAGAGAAGATTGATAAAATCAACGAAAGAATCGTCGAGCTTTCCGCGCTTCGGGAGGAAGTGATACAGGATGGAACGATATATGAAACCGATCCTGACGCGAAGATGATGCAGACGAATAACAAAGGACCGGATATATGCCATAATGTACAGATTGCTGTTGATGAAAAAAGCCATATTGTTGTCGCGGTAGATGTAACCAGCCAACCGGTAGACAAGGAACAGCTTTACAATATTACCTCACAGGCAAAGGACAATATGCAGGTCGAAAAAATTACGGCGATAGCGGATAAAGGCTATTATTCCGCAAAAGAATTTGAGAGATGTGAGAACGACGGCATAGAGTTGATAGTATCGTGTGCAAACCAAGATCACCATACGGAAAATGCGGAATATGCAAAAGATAAATTTCTGTATGATGAAGAAAATAGCGGCTACATATGTCCTGGGGGAGAGTTGTTGTCCATTTTTTGTAATTGTAGAGACGGTTCTGTCAAATACGCTAACGCAAAAGCTTGTCGTAAGTGCTCTCAAAAGGACTGTTGCACCAAAAGCGAATATCGGATGATTCACGACGGACCAAATGCGAGATATGCTCGAATCGTTGATAATCGGACGAAAGAAAAGATGGCGTTATACAAAAAACGGCAGCAGCTTGTAGAGCATCCGTTTGGCACAGTGAAACGCGCATTAGGGTTCACATATTTTCTGACCAGAGGAACAGAAAGTGTGCGGGCGGAATCGCTTCTGCACTTTTTGATATACAACATGAAAAGGGCAATCAATGCAGTGGGAACACAGGGATTAAGGGCGGAATTGCAGGGGTAATCCCTGGCGTTTTTCTGTTTTTTGCCATTTTGCAGTTCGCATCTCAGAATATTATACGATTCGGGCCCGATGCTTACGACGTTTAATACAATTAGCAGTGCATTCATATTGACAACCTCCGTTATTTAATCTATATTGAAGGGGGAAGGGTTCCTTCCCCCGCGTTTACTCTTTTAGCTGCTTTATCAGATTGATAAGAGCTATTAGAATGTCAAGAACGGCTTTAGCTATCAGCACGTATGTGAGGCGGCGTTGGCTATTGTCGTTCTTTTTGTTTTTTGCTATATTGCTCACCTCCTTTCCTTAATTATATTGTACTAAAGAATGACCATATTTACAAGTAGTAAAATGTACAATCTTTAGATCATATTATTGTGCATTGTCGTACTTGTACATGACCATATACGCATGATACAATAATAGCAAAAGGAAGTGCTGAATTTGATTATATATGACAAGCTCTTTGCCCTCGTAAAAGAACGCGGTAAAACAAAATATTTCCTTAGACAAAACGGTATTAGTCCATCTATATTAGATAAATTGAAAAACGGCACCGGCGGGATTGACGCGCGAACCATTGACAAACTGTGCAGCCTATTGGATTGCCAACCCGGCGACATAATGGAATATATAAAAGACGAGACAGAAAAAACATTAGATTAATGTAACACATCCATACTCCTGATCCGGAAGCCCGCTATGGATTATTTGTGTTACATTGTGCAGTTTAACGAACCCTAAACGCCGCATTTTTCTAATATTTACTGATTCTTGTTGTGATATTGCATAAATAGCTTTAAAAACGGCGTTTTTAGGATGTGCTAAATCAATGTTTAGCGAAGTTATTAGAAATTTTAGTCTGGCTGAAGCTCTGGAGCCTAAAGCTTCAATGCGATTTAAGAATGACAATTATAGACTGCTTGGAGGAAATCAGATGAAAAAAATTATATTGATAGTAACTGTTATGGTAATTGTTCTTATGTGCTTTTCCGGATGCGGCGGCAAAGACGCAAGTCACAGCTCGCCGATCGAGTCAGGCGGGGTAAACACAAAAGAGGCAAATATAGAAAAGGCAAATACAAAAACAGAAAATGTTTTTACTGACGATGAATTAAAAGCTTATATAATCGGCAGAAAGTTAGATTGCAATTATAAAAGATACCGTGAAGGGGAAGAAAGCCTCAAAGAAGATAACTTTTATGTTTTAGAAATCACAGAGCTTACATATGACGTAACAGAGATCGCGCGCAGTGAAACAACGGCCACTGTAAATATTACCGGCACTTTTGAGGCGACCGGCGCTATGTTTTCTGACAAAGACGCCACAAAAACAACTTATGAACCGATATCTTTTTCTGTCTTTGCAAGCTCATATTCTAATGGGATATCGTTCAATGATTTTCAAGTTTTGTCCGATATCCTTATAAGGCCCATAGAGCCCATAGACTTAAATAATCTTATCCAATATACCACCTTCAGGAATGAGACAATGGATCTTTCCGCTCCTAACATGCGCATAGCACTTACATGTACGCCAATGCCGGATAACAATTGTATCGGTATTTTTACAACGTGTGATATCTACGAGGGGGACACTTTTATCACCAGCGAAAAAATTAGTGTTTCTCAGGTCACAAAGCCGAATATCTCTTTCTGGAGAGATTAATTTTTCCCTGATTAGAAACCATACGAAAGGTCATGACTATCAAAAGTCGTGGCCTTTTTTATACATTGTAAATTACGCTGCTAATACTTGCCGCACCTCCGAACCAGCAAGGACTCCGGTGCGCTACGGGCATGCTCGACGCTTGGCCGCCGACCTCCATAATGCAACCGTTATTTTTGATACATTCCATCCCCTTAAAATATATTTATGATTTTTTAGAAAGCAAATCTGTAAGCTTTCCCTCGATAAGGGTTTGCCTTGCGGATATCCCATGTTTTAAGCCAATTAAATAGGCAATGTCCGCCGCGTTAAGCTGGTATTCGTTTATAGCCGTAAATAACGCGTCATGGTCGTCGTTGGTATATTCGCCGCTTTCGATCTTTTCAATAAGACGCTCCATGTCGGTGGCGTCTGTCCGGTACTGCTCCCATTCGTGGCCCGCCGCGTACATTTCTTGATGCATATGGTAAAGCCATGATTGTACAGCCGCTCTATAATCAGGTATTTGGATAAAATCAAACATCCGTATCGCCCCATATTCATGTTAATAAAATTGTATCGAAAATTCTTTATAATTTCTAGTAGTGATTTAGTATCATATCACTATCACTATCATTTTGATATTAACATATATCAGACTGATATTCAAGCGTTTATTTATTTGTTCTATTCGCTATGATATCATATTATCATCACAGTGAAAGTTGGGTAATACTATGAGATCAGTTAAACGCCTCTGTAATTTTAGGCTTAGTGATGAAGATTATGAAAAATTAAAACTAATTGCTTCTAAAGACAATCGATCAATGTCGAATTATATAGAAAGCCTTGTAAAGCAGAATATTGAGAAATATGAAAAGAGGAATGGCGCTATTCTTTTTGAATCTGAAGAATAATGTCACTATTATAAGCCTTTAATCCCCAATAAATTAAGTTGAGCATTGTTCCATTTATGCTGTCACCTGTATTTTCAGACAATTGTTTTACTTGCGTATAAATAGATGCAGATAATCTAATTTGCGTCGCTGTACCTTTTTTATCACACATTTTATTACCTCCGTTTCAGATTATATATTTTCGAAAACACCGCCAAGCTATAATTATTGACATATTTATCATTTAAGCGTACAATAATAATAGAGCCAAGCAAAAAACGCCGGAAAGCGTTGCATCGCTTCCCGACGTTTGGCACAACCACTCAAAAGGTGGTTAGACTAGGGTTAGGTTCTCACGGAAAAATAACCGCAAGAAAAAATAACCGTTGCCTTTTGACCGGGGCGGTTATTTTTTTACGCTTATTAGCGCAATAACAAACATTCCAAAGCCAAGCATAAGCGTTAAAACCTCGAATGTCGTCAATGGCTTCACCCCCTTTATAGGAGCGTACAGCCCAAAGCTGCCGGTGAAGCCTAACCACCCTTATCATTTAGTGCCTGTCCCGATTATATCACAATCGGAAAGCTGTAACAACTTGTTTTAGTAAGCCTTAATCAACCAATACCGGCCCTTGTGTTTTCGGGCCTTGTTTCGTTCGCGTATTTTCGCGCCGTGTACCGTTTGCAACGGGAATATTAGACGCTCCTGTCGAATTGGAGGGCACTGGTTGCCCTTCAATTTGTTTTTTAACCCGTTTATCCGTTTGCTCCGGATTTTTGATTTAGCGGATTTTTTTCTATCTGAGCCGCCCGTCTGTTTTGTTTTTTCTTTAGGCGGATCTTCAAGGCGCGGCCGGGATGCTCCGCTCGGCTGATACTCGCCTAAACTCGGAGATTCCGGAGTCACCGGCGCTGGCTGCGTATGGGGATTAATGCTCCCTAAATGCGCGGCGTTTTGTACGGAATTATCATCAAGCGCGGAAGTGTTCCGGTGAAAATCATTGACCAATACGGGCCGTTCCGTCTCTGCCGCCTGTTTCGGTTCCGCTCCCTCCTGTTGTGTTGTGTTCTGCCGTCTCAGCGCATCCGTAACCTCGCTGTTGCGGGAACCGGATTCTGTAACCGGCGCTTGTTGATTATCGACTAAGACAGGCCGCGCGGCCTGTTCCTGCTCCGCGCTTTTATTTGTGCTAGGCTCCGCTCCGCCTGCTCCGGAATAAGAGCTTGACGAATTGGAGGCGGAAGCGCCCGAATTGTTATATGATGCGCTTGCAGATTCCTGTGCCCTGCTTCCGGCATATCCCGCAATGATATTTCGATAATGCATTGCCCCACCTGTAACGCCCGCAATGGCAAGCGCGTGGTGAATTTGTGACGTTGCTTTTTTCACTTGTCCTTGTGCAGAATTTGACGCTGTTGTAAACATATTTATGATCTGTGTTCTAAACAAAAATACGATCAACGCAAATACAGCCTGAATTACCTCTACAACAAGAAAGCCCCATTCGTTAATTTTGGGATATAGCATGTTGTTTGCAATAAGCGTAAAGCTTACTATAAAATTGATTACTAAGATATTAAGCTGTAAATCTACAATTTTGCGCGCCCATTCTTTTATAAGCGTATAGCCTTTAGATGTGGGAAATAAAGATACAACCATAAACAAGGTTCCCATAATCATAAGTAAAACCGTCATAAATCTAAAAGTAAATATGAGCATTCCGTATGCTACGTAGATCAGACATTGAATCGTAGTAAACTGACCATGCACAATAAGCGAATTTAGCCGTGATAGCGGCATTGATTTGTTAAACGGTTTAGAGTCTTCCTCATTTTCATAAATTGCATCTATGTATTCTTTTCGCTCATCAGATAAAGGCTTGTAATTACCGCTTAGTAGATCATCAATTATTTTTTGATCCGGTTTATAATCTCCGAATTCCAATGCTTTCCATGGCTCATGGACTAACGCCCTCCACAACTCTTTGGATGTTATTACGCTATAATTTTCGCCGCTGTTTTGCCCGCTCACGGCGCTCATCACAGCGCTGGACATTGTTGTAGTGACTGTGTCTATCAGTCCAATTATTGTTATTGAATGCGTTGCTAAAATCCCAACACTTGCAAATACCACAAAGAATTTTACAAATTGGCCTATAACCCCCTGAAAATTTCTTTTCAGCATGTATCCTGCAATTGAAAAGCCCATAAGACTGATACTGAGGGGAATTATGGCATTAAAGAAATTATTTTTTAAATCTCTCTGAATACCTGAAATTTGAGAATCAAAAATATAAGCAAGATTAACTGAGGTTGTGTGATAATATACCGCGCAAGTAAGCTTTACCGTTTTAACTGTAACTCCGAACAAAATATTTGACGCCAAGTGATATGCAGTTATTACCGCGTCAAATATAGTCAGATCGGCTTTATCAAGAAAATAATTATCTGATTTATTTATCCCCTCAATACCGCTAAATGCATCTATGTCTTTAATTTCACTCGCTGCGTAGGCCGTGGGCGCGATGCCCACGACCAACAAAACGACAAGTAAGAATGCAGCAATCTTTTTCATGAACTATTCTCCTTGCTCTACGATCTTACGGCAAATACGATCTAGGATTTCGCGGTACGCCGTTTACAATAACTTCAAAGTGCAGATGTGCGCCCGCTGTCGGATTCTCCGGTGTGGGCCTCGGTATAACATTGCCGGTGTTTCCCGACCGTGCGATAATATCCCCCTGTTCAACATGCTGACCCGCATAAACAAGCAACTCTGAATTATGCGCGTACAACGTTGTAATCTTGCCACCATGATTTATAATGCAGTAGTTACCATATCCCGACGGTCCTAAGCCTGTTAATATTACAGTTCCAGACGCTACAGCACGAACAGGGTCCTGATCGCTACACCCAAATCCATGCCGGTGTGTCCTGCGTAGCCGCCTATCTCGCATGTTACATAGCCCCGCCAATTATCATAAATAGGGCTTATAAAGGTTTCGCCAACAAACGGAGAATCATCGTCAGCGGTTACAATAGCAATCGTCGTATGTGTGTTGTTGTTCCGGTGGCTC
>JALQSN010000687.1:0-26650 GCA_023690525.1 Holotrichia oblita | reverse complement strand
CAGTTAAACGCTGGCGCATTTTATCAATAGTAGCTACCCGGTTATAGACGAAATATACCTGTCCTCCCCGTTTCAACTCCCGAACAATTGCCTCCCTGATAATCTCTTCGCTGTATTCCGTTACATAGCTCTGCACAGGATACCTGTCTTCAGGCGGAGTTTCGATTATACTCATATCTCTAACCCCGGTAAGCGACATATGCAAAGTGCGCGGAATAGGCGTGGCGCTCAAAGATAAAATATCCAGATTTGCCCGCCGCTTTTTTAGTTTTTCTTTTTGAGCCACGCCGAAACGTTGCTCTTCATCAATAATCAGAAACCCCAGGTCTTTAAACTTTATGTCTTTTTGTAAAATTCTATGAGTCCCGATAATAACGTCGATATTTCCTTCAGCCAGCTTTTTAAGAGTGGCCTTTTGTTCTTTAGAACTACGGAACCTGCTGATTACGTCAACCGCTGCCCCAAACCCCTCAAACCGTTCTTTAAAGGTCTGATAATGCTGGTGGGCCAATACCGTAGTCGGAACTAAAAGAGCTGTCTGTTTGCCGCTTAAAGCGGCTTTAAAGGCTGCTCTTATCGCCACTTCCGTTTTTCCGAACCCTACGTCCCCGCACAAAAGGCGGTCCATCGGAACAGGTTGTTCCATGTCTTTTTTTACTTCTTCAATAGCTAATATTTGGTCCGGCGTCTCTTCAAAGGGAAACGCGTCTTCAAATTCATTTTGCCAGGGAGTGTCGGGCATAAACTGAAATCCGGGTTGAATTTGCCGTCTGGCATATAATTCAATAAGTTCTTTGGCTATATCGGCTACGGCGGCTTTGGCTTTGGTTTTGGCTTTCAGCCACTCGCTGCCGCCCATGCGGGAAAGACGGGGAACATCTCCTTCGTTGCCGATATATTTCTGCAAAAGGTCTACCTGGTCTACAGGCACGTACAATTTATCTTCCCCGGCATATTTTATATGGAAATAATCCCTCCAAATGCCGTTTGCCTCCAATGTTTCCACTCCGACATATTTGCCTATGCCATGATTTGCATGCACCACATAATCGCCTATACCGATATCACGAAAATAAGAAATTTGCCGGTCTTTGTTGGTTCGGGGGCGACGCTTCTTTTTTTGTCTGCCGAATATGTCAATTTCAGTGATAACCGCCACCATAGCCTTAGGCAACTCAAAACCGCCTGTAAGCTCCACCGGTGGTTACCATTACCGTTCCTTTAGTTACAGGGTCAAATATTTCCCGGGAAAAACAGCCGACACTTTTTCCTCCAGCAAATTGGCTTTTAGAGAAGCGGCCTTGTCCTGGTTGGACATCAAAATAACAATTGAATATTTTTTCTCTTGCCAGCGTTTCAGTTCGGCAATTAAAATATCAATCTGACGGTGAAAAGGGGCTATACCTTTGGCGGTTATGCTTATAGTCTGAGTTAAGTCAACATTATGAATTTTTTGGAGCAACAAGGCCAGAAAGACTGTGTTATAAGATTTGCAGGCAGCCGCAATATCAGACCAGCCGACAATGGAGTTTTGAGGATTCTCTTTAATTATCTTGGTTATTTTTTCTCTTATGCGAGAGGGCTCGTCAAAAATAATAGCAGCCGATTGGCTAAGATAGGAAAAGAGCAGGTCTGAATGGTCTTTCAATTCTTTTTGGACAATAGGCATAACGGTGGCGATTTGCCTCTCCCCTACCGAACGTTGGCTCTGAGGGTCAAAGTCTCTTAATGAGTCTATCTCGTCGCCAAAAAGCTCCAAACGAATGGGAAAGTCTGAGTTAATGGCAAATATATCAATAATTCCACCCCTTACGCAAAACTGCCCTAAACTATCGACTTCGGCCACCCTTTCGTAGCCAAAATCCACTAAAGAAGATATAATCTGTTCCAGGTCTATTGTCTGACCGCAACCCAAGGTTAACCGACTATTTAAAAATTCCTGTTTAGGGAGAACTCTTTGAGCGGCGGCTTCGCAGGTTGTAAGTACGATAAATTCTTCCCCGTTTGCCAGACGGCTTAAGATATCCAGCCGGATGGCGGACAATTCCAGGCTTTTGGCGGCCGCTGTAAATGTTATAATGTCCTGAGCAGGAAGTTCTACTATTTTTTTCAGCAGGTAAAAGCGAAGTTAGGTCTGTTCTTAACTGCTCAAAGCTTTCTGACCTGAAGCGACGATAACCGTCTGCCTGGGCGACGTCCTGTAAGCTGAAGCTATAAGGATGCTCTTTGGGAGGCGGCAACGCCATAAACCAGGGCTTTTTCGCCATCGGCGCATATGGCATCATGAGCCTGGCCAAACTGAGGGTCAGCGTTACATGCCGAAAATAAATTTGTCATAATATTTTTCTCCATGTTATCTGTTACAAATATCACACCAAAAAGAGCTTTAGCCAAAGCGCTAAAGCCCTTCTATTTTTATTTGTATGTAGTGGCACTACTTTCTATTATTAATTATAATCCCAGACCGCCGCCCAGTCAAATTTTTTATTAGACTTCTTCGGAAATTAAGACAATGCTAGATTTGCGAGGTAATTTTGCGTCAGACAAGAAAAAAACGACGACGCATACCAAATAAAAATGTCTGCTAGGAGTTTTTGACGCAGTATGACGCAAAATTAACCGTAAAGATAGTATTGGATTATTTTCCGAAGAAGTCTTTTATTTTTGCGCCGTCAGCCGCACCACCGCCGCATTCCAGAAAATATGCCCGATAACCGCCCCCAACAAGCCAATATAAACACTTATGCTATATGAGGCTAAGATTACCGTAACTATCCCAAACAACCCATGTCCGGCCACGCTGTACAAAGCGGCCAATATCCGGCTTTTTTGGCCGTACAGCCAATCGTAACAACCTTCTATAACCCCAAAAAATAAGGTGGGTGACAAATATATCGGCTCCCAGATAATATGCGGGCAATGTTTTGGCCGCTTCTTCCACAAACGGACTTATCCCGACAACAGCCGCAGCCCCCCAGTTCTTCACAAACAGTTTGTTCGCTAAAAAACTAACCGCCGCCATAAGACCGGCAATTATATATTCCATAAATAAACTCCAGATTAAATTTTTTAAGATTTGGAGGGAGAAAACTTTTGAAAAAGTTTTCCCTCCAAACCACCCTTTTTTCAAAACTTTTCAGTAGTTTAGAAATTCTAGGGCGAAATTTTTTGCCTAAAATCTTCAAAAACTACAAAAATTTTTAGAAAGGAGAGTTTGAGGAGAAAATCCCTTTATAAAAAGGTTTTCTCCCCCAAAGTTTCTCAATATATAATATTTCCATAAAAAAATACGCTTATACCGCCACGCCTGTGAAAGGAATGCAGTAAAAATCCTGGCGAATACATAAAATATCCGGCTCTTATATAAAGATAAAAATTTTTGGAGGGATACTTTTGTCGCATAAACTTACCCGTTAGTACGCACTCTGGTAGCGTGCCTTGCGCCTTGTACATAATCTCTTTTTCAGCACCAGGTGAAGCCGCCAAAGAAATCAGATACCTGTCTTTTAACTTTACCATTAATGTGCTTACAACCGCAAACGTCCACGGAAATGTAATAAACTGGGATTATTCTATCCCAAAACAGCCGATTTGGGTCTTGCTAAAACATTCACCCTGACAAAGAAAGAGCGCTCGACAAACAATCTCAACCTGCTAATTGATGCAGGTGACACTTATTCGGCTCTTACCAACCGTTATGTTCAGACAAACTTTAAAGGAATCCATCTCAGATAAAAATCGCAAAACTTTATGTTTTACGATGCGATAGCCCTTGGGGAAAATGAATTTGACTACGGCAAGGATAAATTGATCACAGGTTATTCCAAGTCTAACGCGCCAGTTTTGGCCGCCAACATTTACGATGCCCGGACAGGGAAAACCTGGGACAAGGCAAGTCCTTATATCATCAAAACTTTTGAAGTTGGAGACAAAGCAAAATATAAAATAAATATTGGTATTATCGAGAATTCGCCCGAGTTCCCAACCCTGAAAATTCCGAGGGATTAATTTTTACCGATCCGGTAGAGGCGGTAAAAAAATATGTACAGGAAGTTCAAAAGAAAAAAGTCGATGCCATTATCGTGGTTACGCATTCCGGCGTTAACGTAGCCGCCTCAAGCCAGGATAATTCCGACAACCAAGTTATTGCAATTGCTCAAAGCTGCCCTGAAATAAACCTTATTATAAGCGGCAACAGGCGCTCAATTATTGATGAAAATAACCCTATCATAGGCTCTGACAGAAAGATAGCCTACGAAAAAGGAATAATCAACGGCGTACACATCCTGGCCCCCGGCCAAAATGGCACTTACCTCGGCAAAGCCAATATGCTTTTTGAAATGTTTGGCCGGAAATATTATATTAAGAGCGTGGAACCACCAACCTGCCCATAGCCGGAGTCGAATCGGACAGGAGTCTGGCCGATTTATCCTGGCCATACCATGACGCGACACTTCAGAACCAAAATAAAATTATCGGTTTTGCCTCAGGAAACTTTACCTCAGCCGAAGTTGCCAGCCGGAATACAGCCGTACTGGAACTTTTGAACCAAGCCCAGCTTTATCATTCTAACGCGCAATTGTCGGCGGCTTCGATGTTTAACTTTAACCCTCAAATCAACGAAGGCCCCATAACGCTACAAACGGCTCATTCGCTTTACCCGATGGAAAGTTATCTTTACTCTATAGAAATAACCGGCAGCCAGCTTAAGCGTTATCTTGAGCATTCCGCCAGATATTATAAAACTTTTAAAGAAGGCGATAGAGTCACAAGAGTTGGTACAGAAAGACGATTCTCAATTGAGTTTAATTTTGATAATTAAAGGAGTAGATTATACATGATACTTCAAACTGCTGAAGCCGTATCAAAGAGTTAAATATGCAATGACGCAACAGTTGAGCACCACGACGTGTTTACTTTGCCTCAGTTCATTCAGGTAATAACGAGGCTATATGACGCTATTGAAGTTTGAGAAAAACAACCCGGGCCTCCACCTGTATATGATTCCAGTCCGCCCTTGAAAATAATGGCCAGCGATAGTAACTGTTTGTCCAATATATTAAAGTTAAGGGAAAGTCATTAAAGTTGCACAATACCAATTCTCTAGAGTGGTAAGCTAATAATCCTAATGTTTGGACAGTTTGGGGAAGGCAATGTTTACCCACTAAAAAACAAGTGCGACAAGTTAATTTTAATGTTTTCCGGTTTTGACTTTTTTAACTGAGGAAACAGGCATTATTATTAAACTTCCCCGCCGCTAAATCCCCGTCTAAAAGACTTTAAAATAGTACTCATTGCTTCATTATGGGTTTCAGTGTTTTAGGCGGTTCGTAACCCCAAAGTTTAGTAAAACGGCTGGAATCACTGCCGCTTTCGACAAAAATTTTAGAAAAGGAATATTCTTTTTGGCTTAAATTTAGCACTCTAAAATCCACTTCTATTTCAGCACGCACAACACTGCCAAATTCGAGCTCTTTACTTTTTTTCATAACAGGCAAATCTACTCCAATAAATACCAATGTATCAAAATTATATTCCGCGCCAAATTGTTCCAAAGTTTCTTTGTCGACATCATACACTTGAACCGGACTGGAAACATCATTGCTTGATTGCCAATACATTTCAAAAAGAGGTAAGGTTTCATTATTTAACCCCAAAATATTTTTACTGGGTCTAAACTTAGTTAAAAGTGAGTCTTCTATAAATTTCGTTAAATCGTCCAGATGTTCCCGTTCGTTAATAGTGTTAAGAACAGCGGGGCTATACATTATTATAAAACCAACCTGTTTTTTCTTTTCGACATCAGAATTTTTCTCTGATTCAGGTTTTTTGTTCTTTTTTAATTCAATCAAATTTAAAATTTCACTGGCCGGTATGGCAAAATTCAAATTCTGGCTAGCGAAACTGGCAAAACCCCAGGTTGTCACTCCTACCACTTGCCCATTTTCGTTTAAAAGAGGCCCGCCGCTGGAACCGGGAGAAACAGGTGCGGTAAACTGGATATATGTTCCTTTATAATTAGTCAAGGTAGGAAATTCGCTATTTGGGAAGGTCTGGAATACCGGACACGATACCTTCTGAAACCGAAAATTTAATGCCGAAAGGATTACCAAACGCTACCACTTTTTCGCCTTTAGCAGGCAATTGTTCGGCAATATGTAAATAAGGTACAGGTTCGGTAAGTTTGTCTATCGGGAGACGATAGCTAAATCGGTATCTGAGTTGAAAGGTTTGAGCTTGTTTAAAGTATATTTTTCCCCGCTTTGAGTTTCAATGATTGCTTTTGCCGCCCCTCTAAGCACATGACGGTTAGTTATAAAATCCCCTTCAGGGCTAATAAAACCGGAACTCTGAACCTTTTTTGCTCCCATTTTCATTATAAGTTGTAATAAAAATTACAGCTTTTTCATATTCACCAGTGAATTCTCTGAGGTTAAATTCCGCCAAACACTGCTGAGTATTTGCGATAAAGAATAATAGCACAAATAAAAATAGCCGCCTTAAATAGTACAATTGTTTTTCCTCCCAGAAGATTAATTTTATAGCTATATTCCATATCTCTTAAAATTTCCTGCTGCAACAAAGAAGTTGAAAATGCGCTGAAATCAGGATATAATAAATATAACATCCGAAAATTAGATAAGGACGGGTCTAATGACACATAGTTTTACTATTTGCCATCAGACCCGTCCTTGCAGTTAGAAGCTGTACTTTAATTTTTAACTTAGTTGTTATATCGTCCCGTCATTCTTGCTTCGGCGATTATGTGTCCTTTTATAGCGTTTTTAAATTGAGACAGTGTAAAATTATGCTTTAAATTAACCTTGGAATCCAGAGCGTATACAGTTATAACATAGGTATGAGGTCTGTCAGGCGGAGTGGGGCCGCCATATCCCGATGTACCGAAGCTATTTTTTACCTTGTATCATAGAATCAGCCAAAGAAATGCTGGCATTCTCAGGTAATTCAGCAGGCTCAATATTTACAGCTAACCAATGCGTCCATTCCGGGGTTGAATCGGGGTCGGTCATGTAAATGGCGAAACAGGCTGTTCCTTCAGGCGCGTCTGCAATCATAATTGGTAAAGATAATGTTGGAACTGAACCTTTTTTTGCTTTCCGCGGCGCCGTATTCGTCATCAATCATTCTGCTTTTTATACCGGAACTTGTGACGCTCATCTCATTAGCCGCAACGTTTGGCAAAGGACAGCAAATCACCAACATAAAGAAAAATATAAAAAAACTGATGAAACGAATTTTTTTGTAATTTCTTTGCATAATATCAACTCCAATATAACATATTTTGCAATTTATAACCGTTTCTTAATTTTACCATCCCGTTTGTTTTAGTGTCAAGAAGAATTCTAGCGTTTAAAATAAGTCCGATAACTATTCAATCCTGAGTATATATCCTAATTTCATTCCAATCCCCACCAAATTTTAAAAATAATTCTTGAAATAAGCGTAACTTTAAGATAAAATGAAATTGCAGACAACTAAATAAGCCATTACAGGGCGCATGAGTAGCTTCGACTCTACTCACGCACTCGGGCAGGTGTACATTTTTCACCAGCACACACCTACACGAAACAGCCAGGTTTGTCCACTATAATGGCATTTATAATTATAACTCATACCTTCTTTTTCGACAAGGGTGGTATTACGGGTTTTATTTATGAATGCGCAAATTTTTAAGGATAGACAGGCCTTTATTTGCCATACTCCGGTAATTTCCGGGCAGGGCTTATATTGTGTTAACATTTTCCAAGCGTATGTGTAGGACGTACATTCCTGCCCATGCGCTTTTTTAGTTGTCTGCAAAAAAAGATTTTAAAGGAGGATTGCGTCATTTTAGCAGAAACATTTTTCCGAAACAATAAATTAATTACCATTAGAGAATCTTTTGAGGACATCTCTTTAACTTTAGTAGCGGAATTGCCAATGTACAGCAACATGGAAATTACTTTGAGTCTTCTGGAAGATATAAAAAAACAAATTATTTCCCAATATCAAAAAATGTCATTATTATTTCAGATATAACTTTAAACGGAGAAATTTCAAATCTTAACTTAAATATTCCATTAGCCTCCACAAAAAGCTACCTGTCTCGAACAGAAGCAGAAAAATGTAGTATTAATACCCTTTTGCGTTCATTATTTGTCCAATAGTCTCACCGGTATCCCTAACATTTAAAATCTTAAAGTTCCTCAATTTGGAACAGTCTTTTTATTAAGCCACCACTTAGCTATTGGGATGACAAGCAAAAATATAAATATCAATCTGAACAACTGAAAAAGCAACCACTGACGAAAGGTCGGCATGAACCATCATGGCTGTTACGCCCATTTCGCTTATTCCACCAGGGGCAACTCCTATGAAAATAGTTATCATCGACAGGGAAAGTCGTCTGCGCAGAAATAACTCATTGCCAACGACAAGCCGATTACCATCATCATCCCTAATACTCCGAACAGAAATTGTTTTCCAGTTGGAAAGGTTTTCTATCTTAATCGACGTTCCCAGACGAAGCCCAATAAAAATTGAGCGGCGGCTATCAAAGGGTAGGGCAGCGGAGGCGGGTTGAATTCGCCAGCACCATCCCGGCTGTGGCCAGCATTGGCGCTAGAACATAAGGATTGGACATTCCCAATATTTAAACAAAAATACCGCCGCCGCGATTGCTCCGGCAAAAAAGAAAAAGTAGATATATCGCCGGGAACGCTTTCACAACCTCCCCGGATATTTGACTAACCTCTTCCGCCAAGCTGTGCAAAGCTATAAACGGGACAAAAATACCACCACCAGCACACGAATTGTCTGGAGCAGCGTCACCACAGCCATATTGACGCTCTCGATATTTTTCGCAGATAGCCGGTATTTGAGACATTCCGCCAGGAATACTGCTAAATATGGCTGTTTCCCGGTTCAGTCCGGTATAACGGGTCGTAACATAACCAAAAAATAACGAAAGCCCTATGGTAACAATCGTCATAAATAATATGAGGGAAATTGCATTTAATATTTTCTGTCCGGTTTCGGCGGTAAACGGACTGCCCAACACATAGCCCAAAACCAGAAACCCGATATCCCGCATCTTTGAAGGCCAATATAGTTCTTTTGGCTCAACACCAAAAACGTCGCTTGACAAATAAAAAACCCGAATCCAATTGAAAAAGCATCTGAGAATCAGTATTCTGCAAGTGCTAATAAACAGAGTACATAAAAGGAACTCAGATGCACTTACAGGATATCAACACATTATTAAATTTGCAAGGAATAACTATTATTAAAACGCTGGAAACAGTTGACAATATTTTGGTAATTACTCTTGAACCGTCAGATTACACGCAACAATGCCCTTGTTGCCATTCAAACCATGTGATTCGCAAGGGTAACAGAGGATATAGAAGCGTTCGTCACTTGCCAATTTTTGAGTATGTCACCCAACTACAATTACCTAAAATCCAAATGCAGTGTAGAAAATGCCAAGCGTATTTTTCCTGGGAGTATTCTTTTGTGCAAGGGAAATCACGATTTACAAATGGGTTTAAAGAAAAAGTGGCAAGTGATACATCAGGCAGCACTGTAACCCATACAGCCAGGAATTACAAGCTCTCTTATTCAAGTTGTGAGCGAATATTTAAAGAACACCTTGAAATCCTATCCCCACTATTAGACCAAAAAGCACAATCTATCAGTAGCGACACCTACAAGCTTGTACTTGGTATTGATGATTTTGCAATACGTAAGGGTCATAGTTATAATACGGGGATTCATGATATTCGTAACGGCAGTTTGCTACATATAATTTCTGGCAGAAAACTCGAAAACTTAAGAGACGATGTCCAAAATTATCCTGACATCTATAAACTAGAACCTGTCGCTGTTGTTATGGATTTAGCCAAGTATTACCACACTTTTGCAGCGGAAGTATTCCCGAATGCAGTTCGTATTGCTGACCGATTTCATGTAAACCGTTACATACTTGACGCTTTGCAAAATATTAGAAGACGTGTAAGTAAAGAACAACCAAATCAATACCGATTGCTAAAAAGCAATAAATCATTACTTTCCAAGCGCTCGGACAAACTGTCATATCAAGAAATTTCTCTTGTGCGGCAACTACTTTCCTTAAATCCTGACCTTAAAGCTGTCTATGAACTTAAAGAAGAGTTAATTACTTGGTATGACTGTTCAAGTAATATTGAGCAAGCAAATGTGTATACAAAAAATGGTTGTTAAAAAGCTAAACAATTGTTAATTCCTGAACTTAATCAAGCATTGACTACTTTTGAAAATTGGGAAGAAGAAATCACTAATTATCATCGTTACCGTTTCACCAATGCTGCTGTTGAAGGCAGAAACAATAAAATCAAAGCTATTCAACGGCGCTGTTACTTTACCAGAAATAGACGTTATTATCTGTTGCGTATTAAAACAGAGCTAAATATCATTTATTTGGATATTTAGCTCAAAGCGTACATTTTGATGTTGAGCCGTTCTTTTTTTAAAATTTTATTGACGACAATTACCGCGACAAGCGGCCCCAAAGTCCAGGGAATAGGAAGGTGCACCAGGCTGAATATCCCACGCCGCCAATAACCCCGGTCAAGAACGCCGTTAAATATTTCGTAACATAAGGACAAAATCTCCTATTATTCGCAAGTGTATGCCGTTTACAGTTAAGATACTGAAACATTGAAAGTTATTAAGACCTTGGAGGGAGAAAACTTTTGTAAAAGTTTTCTCCCTCCAAACCACCCTCTTTCAAAACTTTTTAGTTGTTTGGAAATTCTAAGGCGAAGTTTTTTGCCCAAAATCTTCAAAAAAAAACAATTAAAGTTTTTGAAAGGGAGTTTGAGGGGAAAACTTTTTTCAAAAAAGTTTTCCCCTCAAGAACTTTTAACTTCCACATTAATTTTTCAGATGTTGCTGATAAAGCGCGTAATTCTCCTCTATCATGTCTGGAATAGGCAATTCATAAGGACAACGGGAAACGCACTCACCGCATTTTGTGCAATTGTCGGTAGTTTCATAACCCTTTAAGGAAATCGGCGGCCACTTTTTCAGCCATTCTGGCAACCAATACTTTATAACCCATTATGGGTGTAATACTTACCTTTCTAGAACAAGGCATACAATATTCGCAGCGGCGGCAGAATTTAGACCCTAACTGCCGCTTGAAATCCTCCATCAGAATAGTATCCTGCTCCCCTAATTGGTTAGGCTGCTTATAAACATTTAATACTTCCTCAATTTCCTTAGCCGTAGCAAACCCCGGAATGGGAACAACCTCCGAACTGGCGGAGATATTTAAAAGCTACCGAAGTTATTGTCAATCATCCCGCCGGCAAAGGTTTCATGGCGATGATTCCCAAACCAGCCTTTGCGCCAGAGGAAACAGCGTTTTTTGCGCGTCCTCCTCAATAAAATTAAAAGGAAACTGGATTGTAGCAAAGAATCCTGTCTGAACTAATTTACCGCCATTGGCAAGCTATGAAGTAACGCCAATATAACGGATTTTTCCTGCTTCCTGAGCTTTTTTACGACCTCAAAGACGCCGCCTGGGGCGGTTGCCCGCCTCCCGTCTTTTCCTGGGCAACTTGATGCAGTTGATAAAGGTCAATATAATCAGTCCTCAACATCCGCAGGCTATTCTCCAAATGCTCCAGCGCCCCGGCTCCGTTGCGGCAGCCTGTTTTAGTAGCTATAACAGTTTTTTGCCTTATCCCGGAAAGAGCCTGTCCGATTTTATCTTCGCTGTCACGGTAAGCGTTGGCCGTATCAAAAATTTATCCCCCCATCAAAGGCGGCTCTCACTGTCTTTATCGCTTCAGGCGTGTCCACCCTGACAACCGGAATCCCCCAAATCCAACTTCTGATACCGTAAGGTCAGTATTTCCCAATTTAAAATAGCGCATAATTACCTCCTGTTATGTTAAATCAGCAAAACATATTTAATATATTCGCATTTTCTCATA
Source organism: Holotrichia oblita (assembly GCA_023690525.1). Lineage (NCBI taxonomy): Eukaryota > Metazoa > Arthropoda > Insecta > Coleoptera > Scarabaeidae > Holotrichia > Holotrichia oblita. The sequence goes on along the minus strand of JALQSN010000687.1, from coordinate 14,669 downwards.
TTTTTCCTTCAAAATAAAAATAGAGACTAAAAAGTTCTTGAGGGGAAAACTTTTTTGAAAAAAGTTTTCCCTCAAAACTCCCCTTTCAAAAATTTTAATAGACCTGTCCTGGAACTTGGCTTTCGGTATATTTTTGAGTGAATTTTTCATTTGCAAGGAAGCGCCGCCGACGCAGCAGAATGGAAAATTCGCCAGAAAGATACCGGAATGGAAGTTCCAGGACAGGTCTAATAGTTTTTGGAAAGTTTTAGGCAAAGTTTAAAACCCGTATTCATAGATTAGGAAACGATGTATCGACTGTGTTTCTATCGTCATGCGGCGTCGACCCGAACTTGTAAAACCACTTACACAACACCTGCGATATTCCTTTTATTTTACGGCAATATCTCCATTGGGTTAACAGGGTCATCATTTCTCAACACTTCAAAATGAAGGTGAGGACCGGTGGAATTTCCGGTATTGCTAACAGAAGCAATGCGCTGACCTGCCCGCACATATTGCCCCTTTTCCACAAAGTAATCGTTCAAATGCCCGTATAAAGTAACCATACCGTTGTTATGCCTAATCATTACAGCATAACCGTAACCTCCTTTTGACCCTGCCCAAATTACCTGGCCAGCCCCTGCCGCCACTACTGGAGCTCCAATTTCGTTGGCTATATCAATACCGCTGTGAAACCGTCCCCACCTCCAGCCAAACGGAGACGAAAGCTCCCCACTGACCGGCCAGATAAGCCGGGACGACGTTCCCCTCGACACAACAGGTTGGGCTCTGGGTTCGCTCCGGTCTATCCTTGAATATCTGGCTCCAGGAATAAATATGGCTTCCCCAACGATTATCTGGTCACTTGGTTTTTGATTTTCCTTTACGATAGATTCAACGGTAACTTCGTAATCCCGGCTTATCCGCCAAAGCGTGTCACCGGAACGCACCGATAAACAACGCCTTTACCCGGCAAAATTTTTCAATTCTTCGCCAGGATAAATTAATTCACTCACTTGGGGATTGGCACTTAAAATAGTATCGATGTCAATACTATAGTTGTCCGCTATAGCGCTCAAAGTATCACCGGTTTTTACTACGTGAGTTTTCAAAGTAAGAGCTTTGGGCTGTTCGGACTCTTTTAGGCTGTTCTTGTTCTTCTTTTTTACTTCAGGCAGCATGGTTATAATTTCAGTCTGAGGAACCTCCGGCACCTTGGCAGAATTGTCGTCAACCACATCTTTACGCGACCCTACCAGGCCCCAGGCGCTGGCTCCAGCTAAAACCAATACCCCCACCTACGCAAGCCAATTTTTTAGCCTTGAGTTAAATTTTCTAAGTGGTGCTTTTATTGTTGGCAATTATATCTCCTCCCATATTTCAGAGTTTTTATCTAGGGCGTGTTTGAAAACTAGCACGATACCCGGAAACGCGCGATTTTTAAGCCAGACGAGGCAAAATTTCGCAGTAATAAATGACCTTATTTCCAGAAATTTTAACGAAGTATGGCTTAAAAATCGCCGTTATTGGGTGACGGGATAGTTTTCAAACACGCCCTAGGATTCGGAAAATAGATTGGGTAAATCCAGAATCACTGCATTTTTGACTTTTACATTCCAAATCCGAGTTTATAGCAGTTTGGCTATTTCTTTATCTTATATAAAAATAGGACTGCTATCATACTTGTCACTATTATCATAATCGCCGGACTTTAATATTATGCATAACTTGGCTCAATTTTCCTAAAAACATCGCAAAAAAAATGGGGGTATCGCAAAATGATTTTTAAAAATCATTTTGCGACACCTATCATATAGGTTCGATTTATACCGAATATTAGATTTTTTTGCTAGACCTGTCCTGGAACTTCGCTTTCGGTATATTTTTGAGCGAATTTTTCATTATGCAAGGAAGCGCCGACGACGCATACTGGAAGGAGTCTGCTAGGCGGCGCTGACGCAGCAGAATGGAAATTTCGCCAGAAAGATACCGGAATGGGAGTTCCTGGACAGGTCTTTTGTTGTTTTATGATAAAAAGCCAACCTACTCTTTAACCATCATTTCTAACCTCAAGAAAATATCTTTTGTTACACCGCTAAAATTATCAGGAGTTGTTGAACGGAAAATACGCATAGTTGGGTACCAAGGAGAATCATTACGGTCAAGCAACCATACCCATGAAGACTCAAAAGGCAACATCAACCACACCGGTTTACCCAGCGCCCCTGCCAAATGGGCTATCGCCGTATCAACACAAATTACTAAATCTAAATTATTCACAATAGCGGCAGTATCGGCAAAATCTTTAATATGCTCAGATAAATCAATAAAATTAGAACCAAAAACCGTCCGGCAATTTTCAACCTTCTCGTCTGTCAATCCCATTTGCAGACTATAATAATTATTTGCTTAATGCCACCTAACAAAGATAAAGCTTTGAAATCGCAGTCTTTAGATATATTACTTGATTCCCAAACTAACCCTACTTTTAATTTATTATCAACATTCAAACGCTTTTGCCAAAAACTATTTAAAACAGGGTTAACTGAAATATAGGGAATTTTAGCTGGAATATTATCCAGAGATATATCAAAAATCAACGGCAACTCTACTAATGGCAAGTGAAAGTCATATTCCCCGGAACAAATAGCATTTTCTTCATAAGGGATTAAGGTATCTATTCCCTCAAAATTTTCAAAAAGACGCAAAAGTTCTTTGAGGACAGGCATAGTAACATGACCGCCACGTTCTTTGACCAGAGGAATATACCTTGAAAGCATTATTATATCTCCAAACCCTCCAAATCCTACATGGTCGCCGATAATAAGCCTTTTGCCGACGAATTTTTTACCGCGCCATAAAGGCAGCTCTTGAAAAAATTTATTGGTATAAATACTATAATCAACATAAATACGGCGATTTTTAAGATGTTGTTTAAATCCCTAAATAGATTTCCTTGAGTGAGCAGTAATTCCGCCAATAATATTTGAGGACACTGTCCATCAGGATTTATCTTAAGCGATTTGTTAAGATGATAAAACGCTTTATCTATATCCCGTATAACATAAAGATAAATAAAACCAAGTTCATCGTGCGCTTTAGAACAGTTTGGGTCTAAGGACAATACGGTCTCGTAATATTTAAAAGCGTCTTCGTAATTTTCCTGTTTCATTGCTATCAACCCTAAAGCCAGATAAGCTTTTAAATTATAATTATCTAAATTTGTAACCTTTTTAAGATGATTAATTGCCTCCTGATAATTTTTTTGTTCTATATTTATAGATGCCAACCCTATATAGCTGTCTATATTATTTACATCTATTTGCAAAGCCTGCTTGAAGCACACGGCGGCGTCAGTTAATTTTTCAGCTCACAAAGCGCAATTGCCATACCATGTTCCATATCTTTGGCTGTAATGGATTAACCTCCAACGTAATTGTAAAATACCTCAACGCTTCTTGGTATTTTTTTGATGAGTCAGAACAAATCCCATATTAGAATTAGCCAATACATTTAGAATCAATTTTTCAGAGCTTTTTCCAAATACTTAACCGCTTCGCTATAATTTGCCTGCTGTAAATAAATTAACCCCAAACTATTTAAAGCTGTCAAATTTCAGCATCCATCCCTATCACTTTGCGGTATAACGAGTATGGCCTTCGGCACATCGCCAACTGAAATTAACTTATTGGCTTTATCTAACAAAGCAGAAATAGTCTCCATATATATTAAAATTCTCCTAAAATTAATTATCTAAACAGATCCCACAATTGTTTTCCGATTAGTAGCAAAGACACCGATAAAAACAGTGGTTTTATATAAGCCGCGCCTTTTTTTATCGCCAATTTCGAACCGGCAATAGCCCCGGCAATCATAGCCAACCCCATAGGTACAGCATAATAATAATTAATGGAATCAAACCAAGCAAAAGCCAGTACAGCCGCAATATTGCTGGCAAAGTTCAAAGCCTTGGCGTTACCGGCAGCCACCACAAAATCAAAACCAATAAACAAAAAAGCAAAAATAAAAAAAGAACCCGCACCAGGGCCGAAAAAACCGTCATAAAACCCAATACCAAAAGGCACTTCCGCAGCTTACCCAAGCTGTTTTTTGGTTAATGCCTGGGTAGTTGGACGTATCTCCCCAATCTTTTTTAGTAAAAGTATAAATTGTCACTCCTAAAAGCAGTATCACTACCAAAGGTTTTAAAAACTGGGAAGGAATTTGCTGTACGGTATACACACCCAGAGCCGAGCCTAGAAAAGATAACCAAAATAAATATTTTATCAAACCCATGTTAATTTTACCAGATCTTAAAAAAGTCAACGTACTGGTACAGCTTCCCATTACGCTGGCCATTTTATTAGTGCCTAAAGCCATTGTCGGAGGATAGACCGACCATTAACAGAGACGGCAGCGATATCAGTCCCCCGCCGCCTACCACCGAATCAATAAAAGCCGCAATAAAACCGGCTAACAATCAAAAATCCCAATACATCTGGGCTAGGTTCCATATGATAACTCCTCGTAAATATAACAAATATTTATCATTTCTATTTATTTTTATTAAATCCTCCCAATTTTTTTATAAAAAAAACTTCCGTAAAAAACATTGGAGGAGAAACCTGTTCAAAAAAGTTTTATTCCTCAAACCTATAATCTTTCAAAATTTTTAAGTTGTTTGGAAAAATTTCTGGCCAAATTTTTTGCTTACACCCGAAGGGTGAAGAAGAAGCTTGAGGGAATTTTTTTGTAAAAAGTTTTTCTCTCAATGCTTTTTAAGAATCGGCAGAATTCTTGACACGAATATTACGGTAGCGGCTCATACCGGTTCCGGCCGGAATGAGTTTGCCAATAATAACATTTTCTTTCAACCCCAAAAGAGGGTCTATCTTGCCCTTAATGGCGGCTTCAGTTAAAACCCTGGTAGTTTCCTGAAATGAAGCTGCCGACAAGAATGAATCGGTAGCCAGCGATGCTTTAGTAATCCCTAGAAGAATTGACTTTATTGAAGCCGGTTGTCCGCCGCTTTCCAAAGCTTTAGCATTTTCATCCTCAAAAGTATTGAGGTCAACATATTCTCCAGGTAACAAAATAGTATCGCCCGCTTCCTCGACTTTGGACTTATGAAGCATCTGGCGAACCATTACTTCAATATGCTTATCATTTATTTCTACTCCTTGGGATTTATATACTTTTTGCACCTCATAAACCAAATAACGCTGAGTTTCTTTTAATCCGCTAACCCGCAAAATATCATGCGGATTAACCGCACCTTCGGTCAAGCGTTGTCCGGCTTCTATTTCTTGTCCTTCATGAACGATAAGTCGGGCACCGTAAGGAATTTGATAAGCCGTTCTCTTCGCCCAACGAAGCGTCATACGGGAAAACCGTTACCCGCCGCATTCCCTTTGGCCTCGCTGATTTCAACCCTTCCGGATATTTCGGTAATAATGGCCTGACGTTTAGGCTTTCTGGCTTCAAATAACTCCTCTACCCTTGGAAGACCTTGAGTAATATCGTCTCCGGCTACGCCGCCGGTATGAAACGTCCGCATGGTAAGCTGTGTTCCAGGTTCGCCGATGGACTGAGCGGCAATAATCCCAACAGCTTCACCCACATCCACCATTCTTCCTGTACCCAGGTTACGGCCATAACATTTTATACAAACCCCAAACCGCGAACGGCAGGTAAGCACCGAACGAATAGATACCTTATCCCGAACTTTAACTATCTTTTCAGCCAAATCTTCGGTTATTTCCTGATTTATGGCAATAACCAACTCTCGCTGGCAGGGTCAACAATATCCTCCGCCGATACCCGGCCGATAATCCTGTCTCTCAAGGATTCTATAACGCCGGTGCCTTCAGTAATAGCTTCAACGTCAATTCCTCTGATATTATTGTTGCGCACCCGTACCTCTTTAACATCGCTGGCAAGTATTTCCTCAATATGTTCTTCAGTAAGAGCCGTATTAGCCGGAACCAATATTTCGTCATTTGTATTTTTTATTTCTTCGACAGTATTTTTGCCCAGCATATAGCGAACCATAGCTTCTTTTAAGGCTTTGCGAACTTTTTCCTCAGGCTGCCCAAGGAAATTAGTCTCGGTAGCCGCCGCATTATTAATATCGCCTTCCATATCGGCATCCCAACCTCTAACGACGATTTCGGGAACCGAATGTTCGCCTATAAGCCGGAGATTATTTTCAGTTAATTGAGTCCCTGCAGAACAGTAGAACTTTATTTTCCTCAGAATCTGGAACAATATATCCTGGGCAAGAATCCGTCCGGAAGAGTATCTTTCAGCATGCCTATAGCCCCGGCACTAGTAAGAGCCAAACGAGCTCTTTCTCTAACCAAATTAATGCCTACTATATCACAGTCTTCTTCCCGGATGATTACATCTTGAGCCACATCCACCAAACGCCTGGTAAGATATCCTGAGTCGGCGGTTCTTAAGGCGGTGTCGGCCAAGCCCTTTCTAGCTCCGTGAGTGGACGTAAAGTATTCCAATACCGTCAGGCCTTCACGGAAATTAGCCTTAATTGGAACATCGATAATCCTTCCCGAAGGGTCGGCCATAAGCCCTCTCATGCCGGCCAATTGGCGTATTTGCTGAATATTACCCCTGGCTCCAGAGTTTGCCATCATATAAACTGGGTTTAGCCTATCAAGAGTTTCCATCATAGCGTTTGTCACATCATCGGTAGCCTGCGCCCAGAGGTTAATAATTTTTTTATACCGTTCATCTTCAGTTATCAATCCGCGCCTGTATTGTTTATCAATAATATCTACCTTTTCATCAGTAGCCGCTAAAATTTCCTTCTTTTTCTCAGGTATTTTTATGTCGGAAATAGCAATGGTAATTCCTGCTTTACAGGCAAAAGAAAATCCCAGTCGTTTAATCCCGTCCAAAATAACTGCAGTTTTAGAATTGCCAAATTTAGCGTAAGAATCGGACACAAGTTTGCCAAGTTGTTTTTTATCCATCAATTTGCCCAAGTGCCACTGGTCATCTATTTGAACAAATTGCTGCAACTCTTCAGGTAAAATTTCGTTAAAAATCATCCTGCCAACCGTAGTATTAACTTTTCTCGAATCCTTGGTTCGGAAAACAATTTTTCCTTGCAAACTTACGGCTTTATGGTTATACGCCAAAAGAGCTTCGTTTATGTTGGAGAAATATTTTACTTTCCCGTCCTCCGGTTCTTTTTCAATAGTCAGGTAATAAGCTCCTAAAACCATGTCCTGAGTAGGAGTAGCCACCGGTTTTCCGTCTTTGGTTGATAAAATATTATGAGCTGAGAGCATTAAAAGCCGCGCTTCAGCCTGAGCTTCGGCAGATAACGGCACATGGATGGCCATTTGGTCGCCGTCAAAGTCGGCATTGTAAGCAGTACAAACCAAAGGATGGATTTTAATAGCCCTGCCTTCGGACAATATAGGTTCAAAGGCTTGAATACCCAGTCGGTGAAGGGTCGGAGCGCGGTTCAAGAGCACCGGATGTTCTTTTATAACTTCTTCCAGTACGTCCCAAACCTCGGAGCGCATCCTCTCAACCATCCGTTTAGCGCTTTTAATATTATGGGCATGGCCTTCATTGACCAGTTTTTTCATAACAAACGGCTTAAAAAGTTCCAAAGCCATTTCTTTAGGCAAACCGCACTGGTGCAGTTTAAGTTCCGGCCCTACCACAATAACCGAACGACCCGAATAATCCACGCTTTTACCCAAAAGGTTTTGTCGGAACCGGCCTTGCTTGCCTTTGAGCATATCGCTGAGAGATTTTAATGGGCGGTTTCCGGGCCGGTTACCGGGCGGCCTCTCCGTCCGTTATCAATAAGCGCGTCCACAGCCTCCTGCAGCATTCGCTTTTCATTTCTGACGATTATATCAGGGGCACCTAAATCCAAAAGGCGTTTTAGACGGTTATTACGGTTTATAACTCTCCGGTATAAATCATTCAAGTCCGAAGTAGCGAATCGGCCTCCGTCAAGTTGCACCATTGGCCTAAGTTCTGGTGGGATTACCGGAACAACGTCCAAAATCATCCAGGAAGGCATGATTACCCGATTTTCTGAAAGCCTCCACAACTTCCAGACGGCGGATGGTTCTGATTTTACGCTGGCCGCTGACATCCTTTAACTCTTGCCGTAAATCGTGGCTAAGTTTTTCCAAATCCAGTTGTTCCAAAAGTTGTTTAACAGCTTCGGCCCCCATGCCTACTTTAAAAGCGTTACCGTATTTGTCTCTATTTTCCCGATATTCAAGTTCTGTTAAAAGCTGCTTTTTCATTAGGGGAGTGTCCCCGGCATCTATAACGATGTAATTAGCAAAATAGAGCACTTTTTCTAAAGACCTAGGAGAAACGTCAAGTATCATTCCCATCCGGCTTGGTATTCCCTTAAAATACCAGATATGCGATACCGGCGCGGCCAATTCAATATGCCCCATCCTATCGCGCCTTACTTTTTGCCTAGTTACCTCTACGCCGCAGCGGTCACAGATAATACCTTTATAGCGTATTCTTTTATATTTTCCGCAGTGGCATTCCCAATCTCTGGTCGGGCCAAATATTTTTTCGCAAAAAGAAACCTTCTCTTTCGGGCTTTAGAGTCCGATAATTAATAGTTTCAGGTTTTTTTACTTCTCCATATGACCATTTGCGGATTTGTTGCGGCGACGCCAGGCCAATGCGCATAGAATCAAAATTATTTACGTCTAACAAAGGGTTACCCGCTCCCTTCTACTTGAGTTAAATGCGAATTAAGAACAATCATTAGCCTCTTACGAACCATAATACTCATAGTAATGTTCTGAATTTGTAAGAGACCTTGTGTCCTCCGGAACCTAACCTATATTTTAGAATTCATCATCTAAGTCGTCATCTTCAAGCATTGCCGAATCATCATCGTCAAGCATCGCCGAAAGGTCAATTTTTTCCGGGTTAATATCGTCTATTTCGGCAATAATATCAAAATCATCGTCACCTATCATCTGACTTACGGAATTTTTCGTCAACTAAACCATCATTATCTTTTATATCCAAATCTCCGGGAATATCTTCTTCAAATTCGGACGGATTTCTCTCGCGCACCAGGGACGAAGCCTCTTCGCCGCCTAAGTTGAAGTCAAGTTCCCTAGCGGTTTCCTGAATATCGTCGTCCGTATCCTGAATCATAATTTCCTGAGCTTCTTCGCTCAATATTTTTACATCAAGACCGATGCTCTGAAGTTCTTTTATTAAAACCTTGAAAGATTCCGGAACTCCAGGTTCTGGTACGTTTTCGCCTTTAACTATGGCTTCGTAAGTCTTCACCCTGCCGACAACATCATCAGATTTAACTGTCAAAAGTTCCTGCAGCGTATAAGCCGCGCCATAGGCTTCCAAGGCCCAGACCTCCATTTCGCCGAACCGCTGACCGCCGAATTGGGCTTTACCCCCAAGTGGCTGCTGGGTAACAAGCGAATACGGCCCTGTTGAACGGGCATGAATTTTATCGTCAACCAAATGAGCCAGTTTGAGCATATATACATAACCTACCGTAACCGGATTGTCAAAAGGATCACCGGTTCGCCCGTCATATAAAACTGTTTTTCCATCTTCCGACAAACCTGCCGCCTCAAGTGTTCTGATGACATCCATTTCGGTTGCGCCGTCAAAAACCGGGGTGGATAAATATACTCCGGCAGTGTCAGGCTTAGGAAGACCGTGTTTATCAACATCATAGTTTACCTGACTCAACCTCTCGGCTACGCTTGTGTCCATCGACTCAATCTGCATCCCTAAAGCGGCCGCGGCTCTACCCAAATGGGTTTCCAACACCTGGCCGATATTCATCCGCGAAGGTACGCCCAACGGATTTAGAACAATCTGCACCGGAGTGCCGTCAGGCAAAAACGGCATATCCTCTTTAGGCATAATTCTGGAAACTACGCCTTTGTTGCCGTGACGGCCAGCCATTTTGTCGCCTTCCGAAATTTTGCGTTTTTGGGCGATATAACAGCGGACCAACTGGTTTACCCCTGGTGGCAATTCATCCCCATTTTCTCTGGTAAAAATTTTTACGTCTACGATTTTCCCGGCTTCGCCGTGAGGCACTCTCAGGGAAGTATCCCTTACTTCTCTGGCTTTTTCCCCAAATATAGCCCGGAGCAGGCGTTCTTCAGCAGTCAGTTCTGTCTCTCCTTTGGGAGTGACTTTTTCAACTAAGATATCTCCTGGGCGCACTTCAGCCCCTACCCGGATAATGCCGTTTTCGCATAAATCTTTCAACACATCTTCAGCTACATTGGGAATATCCCTGGTTATTTCTTCCGGGCCAAGCTTAGTATCGCGAGCATCGCATTCGTATTCTTCAATATGAATTGAAGTAAATACATCATTTTTCACTAAATCTTCGCTTAGAAGTATGGCGTCTTCATAATTGTAACCTTCCCATGGCATAAAAGCGACCAACACGTTATACCCCAATGCCAATTCGCCATGGTCGGTGGAAGGCCCATCTGCCAGCACTTGTCCTTTGCTGACCTGTTCGCCTTTATTTATAATAGGTTTTTGATTAATACAAGTTCCCTGGTTGGAACGGAGGTACTTCAACAATTTATAGGTATCCACGCCACCGTTTTCCGTACGTACCCGAATTTCATTGGCAGTCACCTTTTCCGCTATACCGGAATTTTTAGCCAAAACAACTACTCCTGAGTCTCTGGCTGCCTTATATTCCATTCCGGTTCCCACAATCGGCGCCTGAGTCCGGAGTAGCGGCACAGCCTGCCTCTGCATATTAGCTCCCATGAGAGCGCGGTTAGCGTCGTCATTTTCCAAAAACGGAATCATGGCAGTAGCTATAGATACCACCTGTTTAGGAGATACGTCCATGTAGTCTACCTGCTCAGGAGGTACAATCAGGGTTTCGTGTCTGTACCTTACCGAAACCCTGGGCCTGACAAACCAGTCGTCCTCATTTAACTCTTCGTTAGCTTGAGCGACAATCATTTCATCTTCTTCGTCAGCCGTCAAATAAGCCACTTCATCTGACACCCGGCGTTCGATTTTGTTTACTTTCCGGTAAGGAGTTTCAATAAAACCGAATTCGTTTACCCTGCCGAAGGTTGATAATGAACCAATAAGGCCTATGTTTGGTCCCTCCGGAGTTTCTATAGGACACATCCGGCCATAGTGAGAATGGTGAACGTCTCTGACTTCGAATCCGGCCCGCTCCCGGCTTAGTCCTCCCGGACCCAAAGCGCTGAGACGTCGTTTGTGAGTAAGCTCAGCCAAAGGATTGGTTTGGTCCATAAACTGGGATAATTGACTTGAACCGAAAAATTCTTTAATAGCCGCCACTACCGGACGAATATTGATAAGAGCCTGCGGAGTAATTACGTCGATGTCTTGGATAGTCATCCGTTCTTTTACAACCCGTTCGGTACGGGTGAGGCCAATACGGAACTGGTTTTGTAAAAGTTCCCCTACCGACCTTAGCCTTCTATTTCCTAAATGGTCTATATCGTCGATATGGCCGTGTCCGTCTATCAGGTTTAACAAATAACTTATAGAGGCAATAATATCTTGGACAGTAACGGTACGGTGGGAATAAGGCAATATAGAATTAAATATAAGTTTTACAGGCGTACCGTCTTTTTGGCGTATTTGAGCGCTATGTAATTGTTTTTCCTCGGTTCCTTCAAAAATTTTTGCCTCTTCCAAGCGTTTAACTATCTCGTCGTTAATATATTCGCCTTCTCCGGCCAGTATCTCGCCGGTCTGGCCGTCCACTATCGCTTTGTCAAGTATTTTACCTAAGAGACGTTTGCGCCAGCCAAGTTTTTTACCTAATTTATACCTACCAACAGTAGCCAAATCATAACGTTTGAAGTCAAAAAACAGCGACTCCAACAGTTGGGCGGCATTTTCGACTGTAGGCGGTTCTCCCGGGCGCAATCTTTTATAAATTTCCACCAGAGCTTCTTCTTTTGACTCGGAACTGTCTCTTTCCAAAGTTGCCGCAATCCGAGGGTCATTATTAAAAAGTTCGGCTATTGTCGCGTTTGATACAAAGCCTAACGCTCTAATCAGAACAGTTACAGGCAATTTTCGGGTACGGTCAACCCTTACCGAAACAACGTCATTAGAGTCAGTTTCAAGCTCAAGCCACGCTCCACGGTTAGGTATAACTGTCGCTCCATAAAGTCTTTTTCCTGTGGTATCAATGGTTTCGTTATAGTAAACTCCTGGCGAACGTACCAACTGGCTTACGATAACCCGTTCCGCGCCATTAATGATAAAAGTACCATTTTCAGTCATCAGCGGAAAATCGCCCATGAATACTTCTTGTTCTTTTATCTCGCCGGTTTCTTTGTTTAACAACCGGACGCTGACCCGAAAGGGAGCGGCGTAAGTAACGTCTCTTTCTTTACATTCTTCAACTTCGTATTTGGGCTCGCCCAGGAAAATGCTTCAAAGGTCAATACCAGATTGCCGGTAAAATCTTGAATGGGCGAAATATCGTTAAATATTTCTTGCAGACCTTCTTTTAGGAACCAATTATAGGAATTTTTTGAATCTCAATAAGGTTGGGCATGTCCAGCACTTCTTTTATTTTGGCGTAACTATACCTGACCCTTTTACCTACCGGAACAGGACTAAACATTGACCCCATCACCCCTTGCACGGTTAATTCTAAAAACTTTAAATTCTAAAAAACATAAAACAAGCAAGGTTCTTTTATGTTTGAGAAAGCACCTTGCTTTTATGCCTTTTTTTCGCATATGGTTATGTTAGTATTTCCTTCCATTGCTTCTTTTATACAATTTAATCCAAGTATAATTTCTAAAGCCAACAATTTTAAGAAAAGATATATGTACGGCAAGTTATAATGATACCAAAAAAAAACTTTCATGTCAAGAAAAAATTAGGCAAAAACTCTTTAAAAGTAACTATTAACTCCCCCAACAAAAAACCTGCTTCTTGTCGTCATCGCGAGTCCAGCGAAGCAATCCAAGTCCATATTATTTTTCCCACAGTGTTGAATATTTACCTTTAAAAATAACCTGGGCATCTTTTGAAACAGAATCTGAGTTTCAAAAGATGCCTAGGTTTAAATTTTTAAGTATATTATTATCTTCTTACTTTATTTCAACAGAAGCTCCGGCTTCAGTCAGCTTCTCTTTGAGAGCTTCGGCGTCGGCTTTGGAGATTTTTTCTTTAACAGCTTTCGGAGCGGAATCAACCAGGTCTTTGGCTTCTTTGAGTCCAAGGCTGGTAACTTCGCGAACGATTTTTATAACATTGATTTTAGAGGCTCCGGCGTTTGTCAAAACTACGTCGAATTCGGTTTTTTCTTCTTCAACTGCTGCTCCACCTGCTGCGGGGGCTGCTGCTGCTACGGCTACCGGGGCTGAAGCCGATACGCCGAATTTTTCTTCCAATGCTTTTACTAATTCAGACAGTTCCAATACTGTCATTTGTTCAATGGCTTCCATAATTTGCTCTTTAGTCATAATTTTTATTCCTCCATAATATATTATTTAGTTTTTTTAATATTTTTTAGATTTTTTATACTGCCGACTCTTTTTGTTTGCGCACGGCGTCAAGCGCATATACCAAGTTTCTCAGCGTACCCGAAAGCACGTTGACAAATCCGCCGATAGGTGCCTGCATACTTCCCAAAACTTTGGCGATAAGCACTTCCCTCGGTGGCAGGTTGGCCAAAGCTTTTACTGCATTAGCGTCAATTACTTTACCTTCTACCACTCCGCCTTTAATTTCCAATACCTGCAATTTATTTTCCTTAATAAAATCAGATATCACTTTGGCCGGAGCAACAGGGTCGTTATATGATAAAGCAATGGCGGTAGGTCCTTCCAGGTAAGTAACAAGACCTTCCAGACCGGTTTCCTTAGCGGCGATACGGGTCATAGTATTTTTTACAACCTTGTATTCTACTCCCGATTCGCGCATTACGCGCCGGAATTTGGTATCCTGAGCCACAGTCAATCCCCGATAATCGGCTAAAACTGAACCTTTAGCCTTAGCAAGCTTTTCCTTAAGCTCGGCTACTATAGCCTCTTTCTCTTTAGTTACGGCCATATAATTACACCTCCTTGTACTATTATCTAAAGTATATAAATAAAATTTAAAAGCCACAAATTACCAACGGCCTGAAAACCGGAGGTTATTTGCAGCTAAAAAAACTAAAGCTCCTAAATTCCCCGGCCTCGGCAGGAAAGCTCGTTAAAGCCAATTAAACAAATAAGTCCCTGCTGTCTATAGCCAGTATGCCTTACTCTATTCTTTTTTTCCGGGGGCTTTCAGAGGGTTAATCTTGACACCAGGCCCCATTGTGGAGCTTAAAGTAACACTCCTCAAATATTGGCCTTTAGCAGCCGCCGGTTTTACCTTAACCAATGTATCAATCAGGGTGTGGAAGTTTTCAACCAGTTTTTGAGTATCAAAAGAAACTTTTCCTAAAGGAGCGTGAATGTTCCCGGCTTTGTCAGTCCGATACTCAATTTTACCGGCCTTGATTTCATTAATAGCTCTGGTAACGTCTAAAGTAACTGTGCCAACTTTGGGATTTGGCATTAATCCCTTTAGGCCCCAAAGCTTACCCAGTCGGCCGACCATTCCCATCATATCCGGCGTAGCCACGGCTACGTCAAAATCAGTCCAACCACCCT
>JALQSN010000686.1:0-26660 GCA_023690525.1 Holotrichia oblita | reverse complement strand
AAACTATGGCGGATTTACTGCTGCCGCTGCGGCTTTGGTACTTAACCTGCTTATCTTTATAATCCTGTTTTTTATCCTCAGATTCCTTACTTGGATAATTTACGGTGTATTAAAAGGAATTTTGTTCCGTAGTGATAAAAGTAAGATAAAAAACCACAAACGCTATCCGAACGAGTATCCGAAATTTAAAAAGCGCAGGCTTATCGGCGGCGGCATAGGGCTGTTGCAAGGGGCTGCAATCGCACTGGTAATCATGGTGCCGTTTGCGGCATTAGCGGGTGCGCTGGATTCATTTGCCGGCGAGGTTAATCAAGAGAAACTTTCAAGCGCTTTAAACATAGACTCCGAAACTTTAGGTGATATTTTCGGTGTGTCTTCAATGTACACCGATTCTGTGCCGGGCAAAATTTACGGCGCACTCGGTTTAGACAAGATGCTTTACAAGCCTCTCACGACGGCTAAAATTGACGGTCAATCTTTTGCGCTGGAAGACATTGCAAAGGCTGCGGGGAAAAGCGTAAATGCGTTAGCCGATTACCAGGAAATTAACGAAAGAGTGTCAAATGCGCAGACGGAAGAAGAATTTAAAGCGGCATTTCTCGAACTTTTGGAGTTTGCAGAAAATACGCTGACAGACATTTTAGACAACGATTTCATTAAGGCTGTTTTAGGGCCGGTGGGAAAATCTGTCGGTTTGAATGTGGACGAAATATATTCCGCAGATTCGGAAGATTCGCTGGAACTTGCGCTCAGGCAACTGATAATTGACATTGCGGGAGACAACACCGCAAACAACAATTTGGCAACTAACCTCAAAAACGATCTTCTTGCGATTGTTGAAATAGGTAAAGACTTAAACAATTCCGGCATTTTATACAACATTTTAGGAAATGAATCGCAAGGATTTGACCTCGAAAAGTTGCTTGAAGGCGACAATGCGGAAGTTTTCGGCAGTGCGGTTGATGACCTGCTAAAAACGAAAATGCTTGCGAATTCCAAACAATATTTGTTTGTTTACGCACTGGGCTCCCTTTCGACCGGCGACGCATTCCCGATTGATTTAAGCGAAATTAAATTTGAGCACATAGTTTGGAAAGACGCTGCGGTAACGATGTTGAAAGTAATTAGATTTACAGGAGAAATGGAATCCGGCGATTTCGGCGATTCATCTGCGGGGAAAAGGGTTGTGGAAATTATCGATTCTCTCGACAAGCAGTCTCCGGAAACGGGATTAATGAAAGCGTTCGAAAATGTAATAAAAAACATGCTGGCAGAACTTGATATCGAAGGTGTAGATGCGGAATATCTTTCGAGCAAAGACCTCAACCCTTCCAAAAACAAAGAACAAATCGGCGCATTAGTAGATTTAGTGTTTGACCTCAAAGACCTTGACCTTTCGGAAATGTCGAGTGGCGATGTCAAAAAAGCGGCCGCTACACTTAAAACCGTCAACGGATTAATCGACAGATTAGAAGCGCTTAAAAACGGCGACGGAGACTTCGTCGATGTAATTGACAAAATAATCGCCGCTTATTTGAAAGGTTTAGGCGAATTCGGCTCCGGCTCCACAATAGAAAAACTCGGAGATGTGCTTGAATCCGTAAGCAATGTTTTAGAAGCGATGGACATCGTAAGCGGTCTTAAAGAGGGCGAGACACTGTCGGATTTGCAGCCCGAGGAAATTGCAAGATTAGAAGAACTTGCAGAAAATCTGATAAGTTCTTTGGCGGACGAGGATTTGTTTGCTTTAGTCGAAGAATTTATTCCCGCAGGAGAAGTTTCTTTGCCCGAAGGATACGGGGGATTAGTGGAAGAAGAATTGTCGAAACTCGTTGAAAAAGAACAGGACGAAGCAAAGTTAGACCATTACAAAAAGATTGCGGAGAAATTAGGAATTAATCCCGATTCCATAGGTTTAGGTGGTTTGCCCGCACGCAACCCGTAAAGTAAATCAAAATTAAATAAAACAATTTATGTCAATTAAAACACTATTAAAGCGATACGATAAATAACAAACAGCCCGCTCATCGAGCGGGCTGTTTTTGCTTAACTAAAGATTGCAGTCAAAAGGCTGAAGACTAATTAAGAAGAATTGTCATGTCATTGTACTAAATTTAGTTATTAGTCATTGTATTTACTTGACAGTTGCAGACAATACCGTTATTATTACTTAGTTGCCGTTGCAGGCACGGATGTGATTAATTTCACATAAATTAATATCGCGGGGTGGAGCAGTCCGGTGGCTCGTCGGGCTCATAACCCGAAGGTCAGAGGTTCAAATCCTCTCCCCGCAACCATTAAAGGACTTCACTTGTGTGAAGCCCTGTTTCTTTTTATTATATCTCGCCTTTGAGGATGTTGTAATTTAATTTGTTACATTTATGCGATAAGACTCCTTCAATTCTGCAATGAGACAATCATCGTCGTAAACACTTTCGTTTATTCTCAAGCCCGACATTTTTTGATTCAGATGGAACAGTATTAAACCGGCAGAATTCTAACTAACATCATCAATTAGGAGTTAAGTAAGCCGTTTTATCCCTCCGCCCTCTTTGACAATCGGTCTGACCCGGCCAATAGATAGGTCGCCGGCGGAAACATTTTCGGTTACCGTTGTGCCCGCCGCAACAAAAGCGTATGCGCCGATTTCCACAGGCGCAACAAGATTGGCATTGCTACCGATAAATGCGTTATCTCCCACAACCGTTTTGAATTTTTGTTTTCCGTTGTAATTTACAAATACTGCACCGCAGCCGATATTCACATTTTTCCCTATCGTTGCATCTCCTATGTAGGCAAGATGGCTTGCCTTAACTCCGTCGTCTAAAGAAGATTTTTTAATTTCTACAAAACTTCCCACTTTGCATTTCTTTCCGGTGGATGTTTCCGGTCTTAAGTAAGCAAACGGTCCGACTGTTGTTTCGCTTCCTATTTTTGCGCCGCAAATGTAAGAATGTTTAATTTCGCAATTCCTGCCGACTGCGGCATCCTCCAAAAAGCAGTTAGCGTAAATCCTTGCACCTTTATCTATGCGGGTTTTACCTTTGATTGTGTTGGGTGCATAAATATGCGATGCTGCGGATATTTGCGTAGTTTTGTCTATTTCCAGACCGTCGGTTCCGTAAATAAATGCGCCGTTTGCAGCGTGCGATGAGATAATTTCCAATCTAAGCGCATTGTAAACAAAGGACAAATTGTCGGCAGTAAGTTCGGTAAATGCAGGTTCGGGACAGTAAGCGGCCGGCGTAAAATTTTCGTTTCTGTTAAAGATAAAACCTTTAGGCAAATTAACCTGCTTTTTACTGCGCAGGTAACTGTCGCAATACTGGACAAGGTCACTTTCCCTTACAAGCGGCGTATCCCAAAAAAGGCAAACGATATGCTCTTGCTTGAAAAGAAGTTTTCTTTTTTTCAGCGCATCAAGATTTTTAATCGAAACACTTTCGCCGAAATGTTCTTTCAAGGAACAGAGCAGCCAATTTTCTGCCTTTATTCCAAGCAGACATTCCCCAAAAAAAGCATCATTTTTTTCATTGGTTTCTGTAATTACTGCAAGAGAGAAATTTTTAAGAAGTTTCATATCCCATAATATGCAGGACTAATAAAAATCGACAAAGAAAGAGGTAAGAAAAGGTAAGAAGGTAGCGAGGAAAAGGAGTATTAGGCAAGAAAAGACAAAATACGACATACTTCGACATATTTTGCGCAAAATAAATTGTTTTTTAACAAAAAATAACCTTTTCTGTTCAAAATAATATGTTAAGATAATATTTAGGAGGCGGCGGGGAAACATGTCTAAGATTAGATGTCTTATCGTCGATGACAATGACGAATTAAGAGACGAATTAAAACAATCGCTATTTTCCGGTGAATCGATTGAGGTAGTGGGAGAGGCTGCCGACGGAACGGAGGCAGTGGAATTAATACGCAGTCTTAATCCTACGGTAGTTCTACTTGATATTGTAATGCCTAAGTTAGACGGATTCGGTGTGCTTGACCGTTTCAAGGGGAGCAGCAGGCAGGCCTAAATTTCTTATCTTGTCTGCGCTTAGTCAAGAGAACTTTATTACTAAGGCTTTTAATCTGGGAGCGGATTATTTCATGATAAAGCCCTTCCAAAAGGATGTACTGGTAAGCAGGATAACCGACCTAGCCAATGAAAAAAACGAAAGAAAGATAATTACATATGAAAGGAAGGCGGAAAGTAAAGCGGATATGCGCAAAAGTCGCTGGATGAAAAAATATCAAGTATATTTATTACAATAGGAATACCCGCACATATTAAAGGCTACCAGTTTTTACGGGAAAGTATTAAGTTGGTGGTAGATACACCGGATATGATAAACAGCATTACTAAAAAACTGTATCCTGCGATTGCCGAGAAGTTCAACACAACTGCAAGCAAAGTGGAAAGAGCGATAAGGCACGCAATAGAAGTATCCTGGAACAGAGGTAAAATAGAAAACATAAACAGCCTGTTCGGTCTTAAAGTCTACGCCGCTCACGAAAAACCCACTAACGGCGAGTTCATCGCTCTTGTCGCCGATAAAATGTTGATCGAAGGAGCGTAAGGGGAAAGCGGAAAGGGGCATAAGGAAAATTTCAAAATAAAGGCATGAATGCCGATAAGTATGCTGTAAGTATTCTTATCGGCATTTTTAATTAATTGAAAGACATATTAAACTTTATTTTACGAAACAAGATTAAGTTTCTAATCAAGTTTATTCTGAACACGGTGAAGAAATCTTTTGAGTTAGTTCTTTCATTATTTGGAGCAATGCCGTCTTCTTTCGCTTATTTTAATTACGGTTCCAAACTTGACAGGAAAACAAAAAACAGTTATACTCGGTTTTGGCTTACGGAGAAAAATGTACGAAAAAATTAAGACTGTAGTTACTAAAAGCGTAAATCCTTTTTATAATATTTCATTGGAAGCAAGGCTTCTTGATGTGTGCGACGAAAAAACAATAATAATGTATTTGTGGAAAAACGACAACACGGTGGTAATAGGCAAGAATCAAAATGCGTTTAAAGAATGTGCCGTGAACCTGCTCGAAAGCGAGGGCGGGCATTTAGTGCGCAGAATGACGGGCGGCGGTGCAGTTTACCACGATGTTAAGAATGTAAACTTTTCTTTTTATGCTCACAAAGACAACTACGATTTAGAAAAGCAGACGCAGGTTATTTTAAACGCCGTAAAAAAATTGGGTGTAAATGCGCAGAGAACAGGTCGCAATGATATAACGGCGGACGGACGCAAATTTTCGGGAAATTCGTTTTTGACAAAAGGCGAAATAAAGTTGCACAACGGTACGGTTTTAGTAGATACCGACACAGGAAAAATGGCAAGATATCTTACCGTAAGCATGGACAAAATGAAGTCTAAAGGCGTGGATTCGGTACGGAGCAGAGTTGTAAATCTTATCGAACTTTGTCCTAATCTTACAACGGAACTTTTGCAGGAAAAACTCTTGGAAAGTTTTGAGGAAGTTTACGGATGTAAAGCGGAAGTTGTCAACGAAAAAGATTTGGGACTAAACGAAATAGATTTGATAAGAAAACAGAGATTCGAGAACGACAATTGGCGGTTCGGCAGCAATCCGAATTTTGAAAACCGTTTGGAAAAGAGATTCGAGTGGGGCGGCGTTGAAATCAATTATGCCTCTCAAAAAGGAGTAATCACCGAAATTAAAATATTTTCCGATGCGCTTGACGCAGAGGAAATCGAAAGAGTGCAAGCGGCTTTAAAAGGGAAGGAACTAAATGCGCTGGCGGAGCCGCCGGCAAATGAAAGTGTAATTTACAAAGACATTGCGTCTTTGTTTTAAGCGGAGGAAGAACAATGTACGACTTAACAGTAATCGGCGCAGGTCCGGGCGGATATGTAACTGCAATAAGGGCGGCGCAACTCGGAATGTCAGTGGCTTTAATCGAAAAGCAGGATGTAGGCGGCACTTGCCTTAACAGAGGCTGCATTCCTACAAAAGCGCTGCTGCATGCGGGCGAAGCGTTTGCATCGCTTAAGGGCGACCATTTAAGCAGGCTCGGTATGGCGTGCGAAAATCCGTCGTATTCGGTTAAGGGAGTTTCCGACTACCGGGACGTTGCCGTAAAAAAATTAAGAAGCGGTACCGAAATGCTTCTTAAATCGCACGGCGTTGATTTACTGCGTGGATTCGGAAGTTTTGCTGACAGAAACACCGTAAAGGTAACGGCGGCGGACGGAAGCGTACAGGAAATTAAAACAAAGACGGCAATTATTGCGGCAGGCAGCGTAGTAAGCAACCCGAAAATTCCCGGCTTTGAACTTGCCAAAGACAGCGACAGCATTTTGGAAGAGGAATTTAACATTCCGCAAAATGTCGTTGTTGCCGGCGGAAGCGTAATAGGAGTGGAGTTTGCGGAAATTTTTAATGCTTTCGGCAAGACCGTAACCCTGCTTGCGACACGGGACAGGGTTCTGCCTAAAAACGACAAGGATTTGGGCGTTCAGTTGGGAATGCTGTTAAAGAAAAAAGGAATCAACATACGCTACTTTGCAAGGATGAAAGCGATTGAAAAACTTGCGGACGGCAAACTTAAAGTTTCTTTCTCGCTGCCCGAAGGAGAGGACAGCGTAATTGCCGACATGGTAGTTGCCTGCGTCGGCAGAAAACCGTATTTGGAAAATTTGGGTTTGGAAAATGTAGGGGTTAAAGTAAATGCAGACGGAAGCGTTAAAATTAATTCTCAATTCCGTACGGATGCACCCAACATTTACGCAATCGGCGACTGCGTAAACGGCGGACTTGCGCATGTTGCATCGGCGCAAGGTATCGCAGTTGTGGAAAAACTTGCGGGGCACAAATCTGCGGTTAACCTTAAAGTAATCCCGACCTGCATTTACACTACGCCCGAAGTTGCCACAGTGGGAATGACGGAAAGCGAATGCGAAGCGGCGGGCATAGAAACGGCAGTAGGAAAATTCAGCATGGCGGCAAACGGCAAATCGCAGATTGTAGGACAAGACAGAGGATTTATCAAAACCGTGTTTGACAAGAAGACGGGCAAGATACTGGGAGCGCACATGATTTGCGACAGAGCGACAGATTTAGTTGCGGAACTGGGCGTAGCGGTTGCCAACGGCATGAAAAAAGAAGGAGTGCTGAAGTTTATACATCCCCACCCCACTGTTGTGGAAGCGGTAGCGGAATCGGTGGAAGACAGCGTAAACCTTGCAATCCACATGGGCAAAAAAAGATAAAAGTAAAGGGGGGACTAGTCCCCCTTTTGCCTTAGCGTTTGATGCGATATAATTATATTTTTGCTAAAACAGAAAAATGTCGTAGGTATTTTCCTATTATCCGCAAACAGTAAAAATAAGAAACTAAATGAATTGACTTTTTAAAAAGGCGGAATTATAATAAAATGGTATTGGGGCTTTTTGGTTTTAATAAACTAATTTCACACCCTAAGGTAAGGAGATTTAATTATGGTCAAGAAAACACCGCTTTACGACAATCATGTGAAATATGGCGGAAACATGGTGGAATTCACCGGTTACTGGCTTCCCATGAATTACACTACGGGGCAAATTGCCGAACACCACGCGGTAAGAAATGCTGCCGGTTTGTTCGATGTTTCCCACATGGGCGAGTTTGTTCTCACCGGCAAAGGCGCATCCGCAACGCTTAACGAAATTGTTACCGTCGATGTAAACGGCATTAACAATTTGGATGTGCGCTATGCGATGATGCTCGACGAAAAAGGCGGACAGGTAGACGACCTTCTTATTTACAAAATCAACAGCGAGCATTACTACATTGTTGTCAATGCGGCAAACAAAGACAAGGATGCCGCATGGTTTAAAAAGCATTTAGGCAAGGATACGAAGTTTGAAGATGTTTCCGAAGCGACTGCGGAAATTGCGCTTCAAGGCAAAAATGCAGAAGCAATTCTTGCAGAAATTGTCGATGCAAAACTTCTTCCCAAAAAGTTTTACACTTTTGTTCCCGAGATTAAAATTCTGGGAGTAAAATGTATTGTTTCAAGAACGGGATACACCGGTGAAGACGGATTTGAAATTTATTGCGCTAATGCGGATATGCCTAAGGTTTTCGAAAAAATTGTAGAGGCCGGGAAAAAACACGGTATGCTGCTTTGCGGTTTAGGCTCAAGAGATACTCTCCGTTTTGAATCCTGCCTGCCGCTTTACGGACATGAACTCGGTCCGGATTTTCTCGCAACAGAAGTAGGACTGGGCTTTTTCGTACATATGAACAAGCCGAGTTTTATCGGCAAAAAAGCGTTGGAATCAAACCCGCAGGTTTACAGACGGCGCGGTATTAAAATGATAGACAGAGGCATTGCAAGGGACGGCAACAAGATTTACAACGAAAGCGGAAAGGAAATCGGCGTTGTTACAACAGGTACGCAGTCTCCCACGCTCGGACACCCCGTTGCAATGGTAAGAATTAAGAAGGAATACGAAATAGGCGACAAAGTTATCGTTGATGTAAGGGGCAGAATGCTTAAAGCCGAAATTGTTAAGATGCCGTTTTACAAAAACACTCCGATTGAAAAATCAAATTAAAACCAAAATTAAAAGAGAGGTATAAAGTTATGTCAAAAGTACAAGCAGGTTTATTTTACACAGAGTCGCA
Source organism: Holotrichia oblita (assembly GCA_023690525.1). NCBI lineage: Eukaryota > Metazoa > Arthropoda > Insecta > Coleoptera > Scarabaeidae > Holotrichia > Holotrichia oblita. The sequence continues at coordinate 18,018 of JALQSN010000686.1, read as the reverse complement.
TGAATGGGCGCAAATTAACGGCAGCAAAGCCAAAATCGGTCTTGCCGACCACGCTCAGGAACAACTCGGCGACATCGTTTTTGTAACGCTTCCCGATATCGGCAAGACTGTTACGGCAGGCAAGGCGTTTACGGATGTAGAATCTGTTAAAGCGGTATCTGAAGTTTTCAGCCCTGTTACAGGCAAAGTAATCGCTGTTAATGCGGCTCTTAACGATAATCCCGAACTGATTAACTCCGACCCGTACGGCGCATGGATTTGCGAAGTCGAAGTAACCGCAAAAGGAAAACTGTTAAGCGCAGACGAGTACAAAAAATTAGCGTAACCTAATTTAAACGGGGCGGCGCAGCCGCCCTGTTTAACAAACTTTTTAAGCAAGGAGAGATTATGTCGAAATACACACCGCACAGTCAAGCCGAAAAAGAATTAATGCTTAAAAAAATCGGCATGAAAAGCATGGACGATCTGTATGTCCATGTACCTAAAGAGTTAAAGTTGACTAAGCCGCTTAACATCCCAAAAGGAGTAAGCCAGTTTGAAGCCGCAAAGTATGTGGAAGCGCTGTCAAAAGAAAACAAGATTTATCCCACAATTTTAAGGGGCGCAGGGGCGTACAACCATCTTATACCTGCGCCTGTGCGTGCAATCGCTTCAAGAGAGGAATTTGTTACAACCTACACGCCTTACCAGGCGGAAGTAAGCCAAGGTATACTGCAATCCATTTTCGAATATCAAACGATGATGTGCGAACTTACCGGTCTTGCGGTTTCTAATGCGTCGGTTTACGATGTAGCATGCGCTGCTGCGGAGGCAATGATTGTCTGCTGTGACAGGAAAAGCACAATAATTCTTGCTGGAGAAATTAATCCGCAGGTTGTGCAGGTAGTTAAAACATATGCTTACGCAGGCAACAATAAAGTAGTTCAAACTCCCAGCAAAAACGGACTGATTGACACAGTTGCACTGGTTAAAGCGATTGACGACGACACGGCATGTGTACTTGCCGCCAATCCCAACTACTTCGGGTTAATCGAAGATGTGGAAAAAGTTGCCGCAATTTGCAAGGAAAAGAATGTAAAATTTATTTATCAATTCAACCCGATTTCCTGTGCGCTTATGAAAAGCCCCGGTGAAGTCGGAGCGGACATTGCTATCGGCGAAGGGCAGCCGCTTGGTATGCCGCTTAGTTTCGGAGGTCCGTACCTAGGAATTATGACTTGCACGGATTCCCCGGCAATGATGAGAAGAATCCCCGGCCGTATCGTAGGTCAGACAGAGGAACACATTACAGGCGACAGAAAAGGCGACAGAGGTTTTGTTCTTACGCTACAGGCTAGAGAACAGCACATCCGCAGGGAAAAGGCATTTTCAAGTATTTGTTCCAATCAGGCGCTGTGTGCGCTTACCGCTTCCATATATTTAGGTTGTATGGGACCGCAAGGACTTAAAGAAGTTGCAACCGCCTGCACCTCTAAGGCGCATTACTTTGCAAAGTTGCTTACTAAGATACCGGGCGTAACCATGAAATACAGCGGAGAATTTTTCCACGAATTTGTAACAGTTAGTGAAAAGACCGACAAAATACTTAAAGCGTTGGAAAAACAAGGAATCTTGGGCGGACTTAAGATTAGTAAAAATGAAATTCTGTGGTGCGTAACCGAAGCCGTTTCCAAAGCGGAACTGGACAAAGCCGCAACAATTGTAAAGGAGGCAACCGTTATATGAAGTTAATTTTTGAGATTTCTAAAAAAGGAAGAAGATGCGTAACGCTTCCCGAACTTGATGTTCCCGTTTATGAATTAAAGAATCAAAGCAGAACTACCGCTCCCGCACTCCCCGAAGTTGCGGAAGTAGACCTTGTAAGGCACTATATGGCTCTTTCCCGCCGTGCTCACGGTGTGGACACGGGATTTTATCCTTTAGGTTCATGCACAATGAAGTACAATCCCCGTGTAAACGAGGAGATTGCAGCTCTTCCCGGCTTTACGCAAGTGCATCCTTTACAGCCGGCTACAACAATGAAAGGCTGTATAAAACTGTTAAAAGAATTTGAAAAGCAGTTGTGCGAAATCAGCGGTATGGACGCATTTTCGTTACAGCCCGCCGCAGGTGCGCACGGTGAATTTTCAGGAATAATGATGATTAAAAAGTATCATCAAAGCCGCAAAGATAAAGCCCGCACAAAGATAATCGTTCCCGATTCTGCTCACGGCACAAATCCGGCAAGCGCAAAAATGAACGGGTTTGATGTAATTTCTATTCCGTCTAACCCCGACGGCAGCGTTAATTTAAATGAATTGAAAGCGGTTGTAGGAAAGGACACTGCAGGACTTATGCTTACCAACCCGTCGACATTAGGCTTGTTTGACCCGGGCATTTTGAAAATTACCAAAATTGTCCATGATGCAGGCGGACTTATGTACTACGACGGTGCGAACCTGAACGCAATTATGGGAATTGCAAAACCGGGCGAAATGGGATTTGACATTATCCACATTAATGTACACAAAACGCTTGCCACCCCGCACGGTGCTGGCGGTCCTGGAAGCGGTCCTGTCGGCTGCAAGGCGTTCCTTAAAGATTTCCTGCCCGCTCCCGGCAATGACGGCGAAAAATTTCTGGAAACAAGCAAAAACAGTATAGGCAGAGTAAAATCGTTTTACGGCAATTTCGGCACAATCGTTAAAGGTTTTGCATATGTGTTGACGCTTGGCGCAGAAGGGCTTAAAGATGCAAGCGAATGTGCTGTTCTAAACGCTAACTACATGCGAGAAGCGCTGGTTAAAATCGGGTATAGTGTTCCTCATCCCGGTCCGTGTATGCACGAGTTTGTCATGGAAGTTACAAATATTCCCGGCGTTACGGCAACGGATGTCGCAAAAGCATTGCTTGACGACGGCATACATCCGCCGACAATGTACTTCCCGTTGATTGTGCACGAGGCGCTGATGGTCGAGCCTACGGAAACGGAAAGCGTAGAAACTTTGGACGAAGCGATTGCTGTGTTCGAAAAGATTTACAAGATGGCAAAGACTACTCCCGAAGTAATGCACGAATTCCCAAAAAAGACTCCCGTCGGCCGTCTTGACGATGTAAAAGCCGCAAGAACCCCGATTGTCCGTTACAAAGCAAATTAAACAAATCAAAAGAGAGACCAGTCCCTCTTTTGTAATTTCCCCTACAATGAAACGGAGAAGAAAAACGACGCTTTTTCTTCTCCGTTAATTGTTAAATTTCCGTTTGATTTTTTCCGTCGTGCAGTTTTTATATCCTCCGCCGCCTTTCGCACAGGCGATGCTCGTCTGAGCAAAAGTTAAACAGATAATCGCTTAATAATTGCATCAAGCCGTTCCAAATTTAATTTTAGATATTAAAAATTGACATTATAACCTAACAATGCTGTTAGTTGCGATACTTTTTCTAACACTTCTGTTAACAATTAACTTGCAATGGTATTGTGTGATATACTAACTTCAACGGAGGGAAAATGGAAGAATCAACACTGTATAATTTACTTGGAAGCGGACTTTTGCATGACTGGGAAAATCAAGCGGAGAAAAACAACGGTTGCGTGTTTATACAAAAAGAAAAAGAGATAAGGGAAGAATTAATAATTGAATTAAACGAAAAAAATAAGAATCTGTTAAACTCATACGCTTTAGCGGTTGAGAACAGAATAGATTATCTTTATTATAATCTAAACATAAAAATTCTTAATCTTGGAATTAAAATCGGAATGGATTTGCAAAAAGGCGTTTACAGAATATGAGTAGCCTAAATTTCTTTATAATTCAAAAGATTTTTCTGGCCGTCGCGCTAAACGCAATTATGAGAAAAAAGTCAATAAAACATACTTAACGCCTTTTCAAATCTTTCGTTATTCCTGTTGCGTTAAAAACCTTTTCAGCGGCAGATATTTTAAAGCAAGCACAACGGTAACGCCGATTAACACTCCTGCGGCGAGGCCGGCAACGGCAAGATGCGGCAGATAGAGGAACAGTTGGGGCGTTTGTGTGATAATGCAGTAAACTGCATTTTGCGTTATATTGTGCACAACCGCCGCCGCTGCGCTTATTGCAACGAGGCTGATTTTGTTGTAAAAGAATTTAAAAAAAATTATCGAGACCGCAACTCCCGCAAGTCCCGCAGTCAAACTGTACGGCAGTGAGGAAATCCCTCCCGCAAAAAAACTTCCCAAAACCGTTCGCACAACAACAAGCGTTACCGCTTCCCAAGGGTAAGCAGCACCACCGCAAGCAGCGTGAAAAAGTTAGACAAGCCTAATTTTGCACCCGGCACAAACAGCGGCGGAAACAAACTTTCGATCATGAAAGCAAGTAAAGCCAAGCCGGTTAAAGCGGCGAGCAAGGTTATTCTTTTTGTGCGGCTGACTGCCGATGGCAAACTTTTTTCCATTTCTAATTCGTTTTGTTGTGTATGATTATCTCTTCGTTAAATGCCGTTTGCACTAGTAACCGCTTGTTAAAATTCCGTTTTCATTAACTCCGGTTCCCACAATTTTAAGATAATGCGGTTGGCAGATTATCGTTTGCTCCGCTTGGGTTATTGCGGGAAACGCATTTACGCAGTCTTTTCGCAGACTGCAATCGGCGTCGGTTACTTTAGCGGATTTTTTTTCGAATGTAACTATATTGTAATGTCCGTCAATTTCTATTTTTACTTCTGTCTTGCCGCTAATTGTTGTAACGGTAATTTTGTCGGAAAAATCCGCCGCCCTCATTTCTCCTTGTTCGGATTCAAAATCGTAACTGTAAATCAGCATGTTGCGATGGTAAATTTTTAATTGGGCAACCGCCTCGCTTTTAGGAGCAAACACAAATACAATCAGAAGTACCGTTACAAGAACAATGAGAAACGCATAAATAAACAAATCCTTCTTTAAGAAAAACTTTTGTGTTTTTAAAGAGGAAATAATTTCCGCCGGCGAAGTACCGCTTTGTTTCTCTAAGCCCCGCCTTCTGCGGTTAATCACAAGAACTGCGATTGCCGCCGCTAAGGAGGCCGCCGTAAGCCAAAACCACAAATCCAGCATAAGGGGGTTGTAAACAAAGTTTCCTGCGTCATTGACAAAACCGCACAAGCGGTAATCCAACTTTTGCAGACTGACAAAGCCTTTTGCCGTATTGACAATTACTTCAAGCACCGAACCCAAAAGCCACTGTTTTTCGTAGACGAAAATAATTTTAATTCCTCTGCTTGCAATTTCCGGGCTGTTAACAAACGCTTTAGCCGTTTCAAAATCCATAGCCATAACGGCGGTAGAAAGCGCATCCGCTTCTGCTCCGCTAAGATTTTCTCCGAAAGCGGAAGCAGTGCGTATGTTTGTGCGAATCGGCGCACCGGTCTTAGTGTTCATTATATGGCAGTAACGAATACCGTCAACTGTGAGGTAATTTTGATAATCTCCGCTTGTAGACAGCGAACCGTTAATTTCAAGATGAGTGTAAAATCCGCTGTAATCCGGTGCGGCAAGCCCGACAGTCCAGGAACTTTTTTGCGGGTTGCCAAGCAAAATTTGCGAACTTCCGCCCAGCGACAGCATACCAGTTTTTATTCCTTGTCTTTTTAAAATCTCTTCCGCTTTGTCGCAGGCATAACCTTTTGCGATTGCGCCGAGGTCGATTTTCATGTCATAACGCACGCCTTCTACAACAACGGAGTCCGCCCTTTTAGTTATACGGTTACCGCCATCCTCAAATTCCTCAACAATAACCTCGTTAAAGTTCATAAGTTTTCTAAACTCATCAACATAAATCTGTTCGGGCAATTCCTGTTGTGCACGGTCGTATGGAAAATCAAGCGGAAATCCTCCGCCGCTAAATCTGGGGGACAACTGCCACAATTCATTTAAGAGGAATGCGCACGGATTAAATGCGCCGTTGCTTAAGTTATAAAATTGCTTTGCGGATTTTAACAGCGCAACAGTGTGCCCGCTTGCATTTTCAATGTAATTAATTCCATCGTCCGATTTAAGAATGTTAAACCTGCTTATATCGCTTGACGCTTTTTTTACAGAAACCGCATTTTCGATTTCTCTAAAGACAGCAATTACTTCATTAAAAGCGTTATCTAAAGAATTTTCATCATCACCGTACAGCACTGCTTCAACATAAGTGCCGAACACATCAATTTCGCTGAATTCTTTTTTCACGGGCGCTGATGATGCGAATCCCTCTTTTGTGGGAAAAAGAAAAGCGGCGGCCGATAAAACTGCTAAAACTAAGCAAAGGGCTTTTTTCACAAGGGTATTGTAGCACACTTATCTAGTCAGATGCAAATGCATGGAACCATACCTTTTTTGCAGTTTAAACAACGAAAAGAGCCTGATTTTGCCAAAATTATGTCAAGTATCTCATGTTTTAGACGGTTGACAAAACAACAAAAGGTCTATAATATTAAACCGTGAGGGACTACGGCAAAGAACTTGAAAACAGGGTGGCGTGGATTAGGAAAATTGTAGACGAAGCAGGTGCAAAAGGTGTAATTTTTGGCAACAGCGGCGGCAAAGACGCTGCGCTTGTCGGGATATTGTGCAAAACTGCAAATGCAAACACGCTGGGCGTAATTATGCCGTGCCAAAGCAAAAGGAATTACGGCCAGGATAAGGAACATGCGGAACTTATAGCAACACAATTTTGCATAGAAACTTTGTTAGTTGACCTCACCGGCGCAAAAGAAGAAGTTGAAAAGGCTGTTAATGTAAAAAGCCGCAACGCTTTGGCAAATGTTAATCCCCGCCTAAGAATGCTTACTCTCTACGCATTGGGGCAGGAAAAAGGCTATCTTGTTGCGGGAACAGGCAATCTTTCGGAAATTACAATGGGTTATTTCACGAAGTTCGGCGACGGCGGTTATGATTTTAATCCGATAGCAGATCTCACGGCGACAGAAGTCAAACAGTTCTTATCCTTCCTTAATGCGCCCGAAGAAATTATTAAAAAAGCCCCGTCGGCAGGACTTTGGGACGGGCAGACCGACGAAGAGGAAATGGGCATCAGTTACAAGGAATTGGACGAATATATTTTAACGGGAAAGGCCTCGCCGCATGTAAAAGAAAAAGTGGAAGCCGCAAGGTGCAGGACCGCACACAAGAGAAAGATGCCGGCAGTTTACAGGAAAGAGGACTAATCCGATTAGCGGTACTAAAAGAGGAAAAGGAAATGAAAAAATTTTTAGCGACATTATTAACGTTACTTTTGTTTTTTTCGTTGGCGGCATTTACTGCCTGCAGTGCAAAAGTTACTGCGGAATATACTTATGAAAGAATGCTTACCGACACATCTTCGTACACAGAACAGTATTTCAAAATCCGGTTAAGGATTAAAGCGGACACTAAAAACCAAACCGTTCTGGAAGTTACCCATGTGAAGATACCCGATGAAAAAGGAAACGACACAACATGCATTGCGCAAAATCCAGGCAGTTACATGGAGGAAGGAAACAATCTTGAGTCGTTTTTAAAACAACTTGAAGGAATGAGATTGGAGAGTTTCAAAGACCTTCCGGGTATAGTTTACTTTACGCGCACACCGGGTCTTCCCGATACGCCGGAGTATATTTACAGATTTTCCCATGCTATGGCGGCAACAGAAGATTTTGCGTTCCTCATCGGCAAGGCTTTTGTAATTGATGCAGTTTCTTACACACTTAAACAGGCAAGACTAATTTAAAACGAACATACAAATTGTGCGTTCCAAACAATAGAAGTTTAAACTACGGAAGGGTTTTTATGAGCGAAAAAACAAAGAAGGACACTTCAATCAGCAGAGAAAAATTGATTGAATTTTTGAAAGATGCGGGGTACATTTTTATCTCTGCATTTTTGGTTGCGGTTGGGTATCATGTATTTGTAATTCCCAACGGCTTTGCGCGGCGGGCGTAAACGGTATCGCAACAATGGTCGGTTATGTGTTAAGCCAGCCTGCGAGTTATTTCATTGTGCTGTTTAATCTGCCGCTTTGCGTTGCTTTGTATTTTGTCGTCAGTAAAAGGTCCGGAATTGTTGTAACTGTATTCATAATTCTGCAGTCCGGAATGTTGCTGTTGCTCGATACCTTAGAATTTCCTGTGTACCAAGCGGAAAACATTATCCTTGCGGTACTTGCAGGTGCGGTGGTAACAAGTTTAGGCAGCGCAATGATGATTCGGCGCTTCGGCGCATTAAACGGCACTTTTGCCATTTCCATGCTGATAAAAAAGAAAAATCCCACTTACAATCCGATTTGGATATCCTTTGCGATGGACTGTGCCGTAGTCGCCATGTCGTTCTTTGTCTACGGGCAAAACCTTGACCCGCTGCTGTACACTTTCCTGAACCTTTTTGTCGGCAGTAAAATAATAGATATATTAGTTCAAGGCGTTAAGTCTGCGCTCAAATATGAAATTTTCACAAACCGCCCCGATGAGTTGGCGCAGGAAATAATAACCAAGATTAAGCACGGCGTATCGCTGATACAGGCAAAAGGCATGTATACAAACGAACCGAGAAGCCTTTTGATTTGCGTAGTAAGAAAAAGGGATGTCGCAGAATTTTACAAAATTTTAAAAGCCAATCCCGACGCCTTCGCTTACATCACAAGCGTCAGCGAAGTAGTGGGCTACTTCAAACCTTAAAGAAAAAAGTTCCAAAAAACATTATTATCTGGCGAAATTTTTAAATGCAACTTTAGTATGTATTTCAGTACAGCCAAATTAAAAATAGTTGTCATTTCGAGCGGGCAATTTATTGCCCGTTTTTACTTGCAATCCTTAAACTAAACGATGTGAGCGGCGTGTATGCCAGCGCACCCTTAATAACTGAACTTTGAATTAAAGAGATGTTTTTGATTTCAAACGGGCGGTTAAAGACCATTACAGATTTTTTTGCTTCGGAAAAGGGCAGCGAGTAAACGGCATCCCGAATCAGCGTTACATGAGGGCGAAAACGGGACGGCGGAACGGTAGCCAGATGCCCGATTGCATCTGAAATTTGCGATTGCACCTGCGTAAATTGTTTTGTGTTTCTAAGCATCGCAACGGTAGTTTTGCCTGAAAAATTCTCCACGCCGGTTAAGGATGTGCAAAAGCAATCGCAGTTACCGGCAATATATTCAAGTTTATTGTTAATTCCGTCAATTTCGTTTTGCGGAATTTCCCCTAAAAAAAGCCATGTAAAATGAAAGTTTTCCGTTGCGACAAAGCGTCCGTTTGTCATATGCGGCTTAAGCGCATCTCTCATTTTTAACAGATTAACAACCTGTTCATCTTCCAAAGCCGTGCCTACAAAAAGCCTCATATTCAAATAGTAAGACAACTGCGCAGGCGTGTCAAGGTAAAGTAAGCAAAGCGGAATAAATAAAAAAGAGGCGAAACAAAATTAACAATTTGCAAAATTGCGGCGTGATTTTTCTGCCGGCCGGACAAAGCAAGAAAACGGAAAGAAAGGATTAGTTTCGTTATATTAAAGAAAAAAACTTAATACACTGTAAAATGAAAAAAATTAAAGTTTTAACATTGATTTTAGCGGTTTTTTTGTGTTTGCAGTTAATTGCACTTGCTGCGTGCAATACGGCTACCGGTTACTTAGACCGTGCTGCGAAGGATTTAAATAATTACAGCATTACCGCAGAGTTGGATACCGCAGAAAAAACAATAACTGCCCGGCAAACACTAGCCTACAAAAACAACACAGACACCGCATTAAAGGAGTTGCGGCTGCATCTTTATCCTAATGCATTCCGTGAGGGCGCAAGCGTTGGACCGGTTGACAAAACGGATGAGACAGTTGCTTATCCTAAGGGGAAAAGTTACGGCGGCATAGAAATAAGTAAAGCAAGCGCAGGCGGCGGCTCATTTAAAATCGGCGGTCAGGACGAAAATATTTTAATTATTCCTTTTGGGAAAGAACTTTTTCCGGACGAGAAAATAGATGTGGAAATATGTTTTATTTCCCGCATTCCCGAAATGAATCACCGCTTTTCGTACAATGACAGAGTTTTCAATGTCGCACATTGGTATCCCGTTGCGTGCGTATGGGAGAACGGCGGATTTGTACAGGACCCGTATTATTCATACGGCGATCCGTTTTACTCGGAAATGGCAAATTACAGTGTATCATTGACGCTGCCCAAGTCGTATCTGACGGCTTCTACTGGAAGCGTGCAAACCCGTACGGAAAACGGAAGCAAGCAGACGCTTGCAATTTCCGCAAAATGCGTAAGGGATTTTGCTTTTTGCACATCCGAAAGATTTTCTCTAATCAGCGGTAATTACAAAGAAACAACGGTAAATTACTACTTTTTAGCGGACGACAATGCTCAAAAGAATTTGGGCATATCGGTAAAGTCGTTGGAATTTTTCTCGGAGTTGATTTCCGAGTATCCGTACGGCGTACTTAATGTTGTGCAGACAGACTTTTGTTTCGGAGGCATGGAGTACCCTAATTTAGTATTTATTTCTTCAACGCTGAGCGAGGAGGACGAGGAAAGGGTAATTGCGCATGAAATAGCGCATCAGTGGTGGTACAATCTTGTCGGCAACAATCAAGTGCGTTATGCGTGGCTGGACGAAGGACTTACCGAGTTTAGTTCGGCATATTTCTTTAAAAAGAATAAGGAAGGCTGCCTGAGCGACTTTGACAAACTAATTTCCCGTGCCGAAAAGAGTTTCACGGTGTACAGCGATATAGTAAAAAATTACGGCGGAAAAGTTGACACGGCGATGGATAAACCCTCAAACGAGTTCCGCACGCAGCAACAATATGTAATTATGACCTACAACAAGGGTATGCTTATGTTCAACAATTTTTACAACACAATGGGCGAAAAAAGATTTGAAAAAGCATTAAAAACCTATTTTGATGAAAACAAAACAAAAATTGCCCGCCCCGAAAATCTGGTTGCCGCTTTCAACAAAGCGTTCGGCGCAGACTTAAAAGGCTGTTTCGATGCATGGCTTGGAACGGAAGCGGTAGTGGTAAATTAAAAAAACGATAAAACTGTTTTAAAAAACAAAAAAAGACCTCCTGCTGTAGATAGAGCAGGAGGTTTTTAAATGCAACCAAAATCCAGTGTGCAAGAAAAAACGATAATCTGTAAAATTACACTTATTCTGTTGTCAATTGTGTAAATTATGTTAAAATGAAGCAGTAAAAGGAGTTCCCATGAAAAATCAAGAATTACTTCGCATGATTCCCAGAGTGGATGATATAATCGGACTGGTGCAGGCGGATGCATCGGTAAAAAACATTCCTTACTCGGAGTTGATTTCCTGCGTCAGAGAGTTTTTGGACAGTTTGCGCACCGACATACTAAGCGGCAAGACCGACAAAATTCCCGCAATTACGGATATAGTTAAAAAAATTGTTAAGATTGCGGTTAAACGCTGCGCTTACAGTTTGCGTCCAGTAATTAATGCAACAGGGGTTGTCCTGCACACTAATCTTGGCAGAGCGGTGCTTGCGGCAGAAGCGGCGGAAAACATAAAGCAAGTTGCGATGGAGTACTCCACGCTGGAATTTTCGCTGGAAACAGGCGGAAGGGGCAGCAGGCACACTCACACCGAAGCGCTAATTTGTAAACTTACCGGAGCGGAGGCGGCAATGGCGGTAAACAATAACGCCGCATCGGTAATGCTTATTCTGATGGCAATGTGCAAAGGCAAGGAAGTAATTGTATCCAGAGGCGAACTTGTGGAAATCGGAGGTTCGTTCCGTGTGCCGGAAATTATGAGTATGAGCGGCGCAATTTTGCGCGAAGTCGGCACAACCAACAAAACTAATTTGTCAGATTACCGCTCGGCAATCAACGAAAACACGGCGGCATTGTTAAAGGTTCATACAAGCAACTTTAAGATTGTGGGATTTTCGCAAAGCGTAAGCAACGAGGAACTGGCGGAACTTGGCAAGGAAATGAAAGTCCCCGTCATTTACGACATGGGCAGCGGTATAATGACAAGCGGCGCAAACATAAACATTGCGGATGAACTTTCCGTAAAAGAATGTGTAGCATCAGGTGTGGATGTTGTGTGCTTCAGCGGAGACAAACTGCTTGGCGGTTCGCAAGCGGGCATAATCGCAGGCAAAAAGAAATATATCGATATGATGAAAAAAAATCAACTTGCAAGAGCGGTGCGTATAGACAAACTTAATATAGCGGCGCTGGAAGCCACGCTTAAAATTTACCTTGACCCTGAGCGTGCACTTAAAAGTATTCCCACTCTTGCCAGCCTTTCCGCAACAAAAGAGGAATTAAGAGCAAGAGCGAAAAAACTTAATGCAATGCTTCCTTCCCGCCCAGATGACTTTACGGCTGCGGTAAAAACATCGGAGGCGCAGGTAGGCGGCGGCTCTGCGCCGGGCGAACTGCTTGAGTCCAGCGTAGTGCAAATTACACCTCTTTTGATTGGCGCAGCAGAATTAGAAAAATCGCTGAGGGATTACGACATTCCGATTATCGCAAGAATTAACAAGGGCAAAGTGCTGTTGGACCCACGCACCGTCCCCGACTCCCGCTTTAAAGACATCGCTAAAGCGTTTGAAGCAATTTTCCCGGCAAAGTAAGATAAAAAAGCGGTAAATTTCCATATAAAGGATTTACCGCTTTTAAATTGGTATTACAAAATCCATTTTCGGTTGATATTGTGACGGCAAATTAAGAACAGCAGCAGAGCAAAAGCAGCAAGGACGGGAACGCACAGCAGCGGCGACATAATGTTTGCGCCGACAATTGCGCCGTTTAAAATATCCGTGCCATAAGTTAAAGGTAAAGCGTAAGAAAGCGGTTGCAAAAATGCGGGAAGGCTTAGAACGGGAATAAACAAACCGCATAAGAAAAGCATGGGAAATCTTAAAATGTTTGAGAAAGACATTGCGTCATGCACTTCTTTTGCCGGTATGGAAACTAAAAGTCCAAGCATCGTTGAAGTAACGGCAATGAGAAAAACGGCAAGCAGTACCATCGCCCAGTTTATGCCGCTTAAACTTACAAAGAAAGACGCAAAAATAACGGGAACGGCGGCAATGCAGAAACCGAATATAATAGCACCCGTAACTTTTGCCAGTAACATTACGCCCAATCCGATTGGCGCAAGCATAAGCCGTTCAAAAGACCGGCTGCTGCGTTCAAAAGTAATTGTTACCGCCAGCATTGAGGTTGAACCGAACAATACGCTCATGGTAATTAATCCGGGCAGCAATTCGGTCATGCTGACATCTGTTCTGCTAAAGAGTTGCATTAGCGCCCAAGATACGGGGAAAATGATTCCCCAACTTACATTAGGGGCTTTTAGATAATAAGTTTTGATATCCTTTTTAAGAATGTTCCAAAAAGCAATCCAACTTTTCATTATGCTTCCTCTTTCTCTTTTTTCAGATTTTCGGATTCGATGCCGGTTATCTTGACAAAGACATCTTCCAATGTCGGACGCAGTTCTTTTGCTTCAAAAACCCCGATACCTTTTTGATTAAAAAAATTTATGACGGGCAGCAGCGGAATGCGGTCTTCAGAGAAAACGGACAAAGAGTGGTCTTTATTTACAAGAACAGTGCATCCGTCAAAGCGGGATTGAAGTTCTGAGGCAAACGCTTCTGCGTTTGAGTCGGTCGTTAACTGAATTGTATGACCGTGAGTAACGCTTGCCATCAGTTCGGGAACGCTGCCGTTTGCAACAATCTTACCGTTGACTATGAATGCAATACGGTCGCAAATCCGCTCGGCATCTTCGATGTAGTGCGTGGTAATGAAAACAGTTGTGCCTTGTCTTTTTAAATCTACAATGAAATCCCGTATCTGCCGGGCGCTCTCCACATCAATTCCCGTTGTCGGCTCGTCAAGAAACAGGATTCTCGGCGAATGTATAATTGCCGCCGCAATAGTCAATTTGCGCCGCATTCCTTTCGAGTATGCTCCGAAAGGTCGTTTGCCCGCTTTAATCAAATCAAATTGCTCCAAAAGTTGCATTGCTTTGATTTTGCGTTCCCCTTTTTTCATGCCGTAAAGGGATGCGCAAAAACAAAGATTGTTAAAGCCGTCCATTTCATTGTAAAGGTTGCTTTCGTCGGGTACAACGCCCATTGCGGATTTCGCTTTCTTGGGATTTTTTCTAGCGTCAACGCCGTCAATTGTAATGCTGCCGCTTGTAGGGTTTGACAGGCCGATAAGCATGTTGATCGTAGAAGTTTTGCCTGCGCCGTTAGGCCCTAAAAATCCGAATATTTCGCCTTGCTCGATATTAAAAGATATGTCGCTCACCGCTGTGAAACCGCCGTAGGATTTGCTAAGATTCTTTACAGTTACAATGTCCACCTTGACACTCCTTCTCTTCGCAAGTTTCTTTTTCTGTTCCCGCAAGTTCCTCAAAGTATGCCGACAGTCCTAAAAGTTCACTGCGGTTTACGGCATAGTGCATATGATATCCACGCTTTTGCTTCGACAGCAATCCCGACTTAAAAAGTAAAGACAAATGCTGAGAAACCGCAGGTCCGCTGATTTCTAACCGCCGTGCCAATTCTCTTACGCACAAATCGTGGCGCAACAGCAATTTGACTGTTTGCAGCCTTGTCTTGTCCGTTAAAATCATTAACTGTAATTCTCGTTTTTCCATAATCTAATTAAGTATTTACTTAATTAAAGTGTGGCAGAAAATAATTTTCTTGTCAATAGAAAATAATAATTTTTAAAAATATTTTAATTAATCAAAAAATCTTAAAGTTAACACTTAATCGTCTTCAAAAATCAGTGCGATTTGATTAAGTTTTTCGGACATAGATTCTAAAGTCTGCTTAACAGATTTTTTTAATTCTTCATTTCTGTCGCCCGCATCTTCCCAATGCTCGCAAACTTTGTAAGTTTGCTTTTTAAAAGCCTTAACATTTGGGTGCAAGCAGTGCCCGCAACCGACCGGTCGGAACTTTGTGTTTTGTCTTGCGTAGTGCTGAGAAAAGTAACGGCAATTTTCACAACGCTTTTCACTTGAGATTGGAATATTCATTTTTATCTCCTTAAAAATACAGAAAAATTACATGCAAATTTTTCATGCCACTATTGTATTCCTAAAACAGAACAAAAACATTGACATTCCTAAAGCGGAATTAATTAAATTCTTTCAAATGATTACCTTTTAGGATTAGAAGACTAAAAATGTAAAGGTCTCGGCATAACCGAGGCCTTTATAATTGTTACTCTCCGAAGCACTTCTCTAAAAGTTCGGGAATTACCGCTTGGGAATTGCTTGCTAAAAACTTTTCCAACTGCTTAACAATGTGTTTTTCAAATCCGCCGTTGTTCATTTTAAATTCGATGAAATCCCGCATTTCATCCGGTTCTATCAGCATTTCTTTTTTAGATGCGGGCTTTTCAAAGTGAAGCGAAGTAAACGCCTTTACCCAGCGTGAAACGGTAGAGCAATTTACAAACAGCAACGCTGCGGCCGTTCTTCATGAAAATCCGTAGCAAACCAAAGAAATCGCCATTCTTTCTTCCCAGTTTTTGCATCGCCCGAATTCACTGATAAGTTGGTGCTTGCAGTTGCGGCAAAGATAAAGATACTGCCGCTGCGTGGTCATTTTACCGATTTGTTCCAAATGTTTTGATGCGACACAGTCGAGCGGTATCTCAATTCATTCCTGCTCCCAGTCTCTGCACCGCTCAAATTCATTGATAAATTGATGTCCGCACGAACGGCACAAGTACTGTTGCTGCGCACCTACCTTTCCGTTTTTAACTATGTATTTTGAATCGCATTTTTTACATCTCATCTAATTTCCTCCGACTGCGTGTGCAATCAATCTGACAACAATAAAGGAAATTCAAGTATGCCGTTCCGCTTACTTAAATTTGTCTACTGCACACAGTATACTGCAATATCATGAAAAACGCAACGATATTTATGCCTGTTTCCGTGCCATGCAAATGGATTATATAATTACATTTAAGAACAATTTTGCCTCGTCATGAAAAATGCAACACTGTTTTTTTCAAAACTATTGCCAAGCGGTTTCTAATTGTGTACCTTATACGAGGGAGGAACAGTAAAATATTATGGAGACTTTTTTTAAGAAAAACTGGAAGTATTTTGCGGCGGGTATAATAATCGGCTTAGTGGCGATTTTCCTTACATGTCTGGGTAATCCGAAAAACATGGGCTTTTGCATAGCGTGTTTTTTGCGTGACACCGCAGGCGGCGCAAAGTTGACTTCCGCAGGTCCGGCTTATGTGAGGCCGGAAATAATAGGAATTATCCTCGGCGCATTTATAATGGCATTAGTTTTTAAGGAATTTTCTTCCACCGGCGGCTCGTCTCCGGTAACAAGATTTATTCTGGGCGCATGTATTATGACCGGCGCATTGATTTTCTTAGGTTGTCCGCTTAGATTAATGCTCAGAATTGCAGGGGGAGACCTAAATGCAATCATCGCCTTACCGGGCTTTATTGCGGGAATCGCAGCCGGCGTATTCTTCCTCAACAAAGGGTTTACGCTTAAGCGTTCCTACAAATTATCTCCGTTGGAAGGCTATGCCGCCCCTGCGACATCCGGCTTGCTGTTGATTTTGTTTCTTGTCGCTTCTTCCGGAGTGTTTGTAGTAAGGGCGCTGGGAGAACAACATGCTGCATGGTACTGGGCTCTGCTCGGAGGACTTGTGGTAGGTGCTGTTGCGCAAAGAGCGAGAGTTTGCTTTGCGGGCGGCATAAGAGACACGATGATGTTTAAGCAGTTCAACATGCTGTACATGATTCTGGCGTTGCTTGTTACGGTGCTTATAGGCAACTTAATCACGGGCGATTTCAATTTCGGTATGGGAACGGCGGAAGCACTCCAGCCTGTTTCGCACACGGATTGGATTTGGAACATTTTAGGTCTGTTCCTTGTAGGATTAGGCTCGACGCTAATCGGCGGCTGCCCGATGAGGCAACTTGTACTTGCAGGCAGCGGAAATTCCGATTCGACAATTTCGGTTTTGGGAATGATTTTCGGCGCAATCATAGTACACGCTTTCGGACTTGCATCCACGGCAAGCAGCGCAATCAAGAATGAAGCGGGCGAAATCATCGGCATGAACGGCGGCGGCGCAACCGATGCCGGAAAAATTGCATTCATAATTTGCATGGCAGTTGTAGCGGTAATTATTCTGTTTAACTCAAAATGGTTTACCGACTATCTGGCTAAACTGTTTAAAAGAAACAAGGGAGAAGAAGCCGTATGTACAGAGTAGACGCAACGGGACTGTCCTGTCCCGAACCTGTAATCCTGCTAAAGAAGGCATTAGCGGGCAATAATGAAGTGTTATTGTCTGTGGACAACAAAACTGCCGCAGAGAATTGCAGTCGTTTCGCAGAGTCAAAAGGTTTTTTTGTAAAGGTTAATGCAACAGGTAAATCCTACGAACTAACCGTAACAAAAGCGTAAACTCTGCTGCCGAAATACATATCTCCTAAAAACCCGCCGCTTGCTTGCAAGCAGTGGGTTTTGGCGGTTAAAAACGAAAAGCGGGCAACAAGCGTGTGTGGACTGCACTACCTTACTTTAAGAGGATTATATGAACGAGTATATAGCAACTTTTTACACTCACTACGGGGCAATGTTGTTTTTTAAGGAGTGTAAAAAACTGTCAATCGAATCTAAGCAGATGCCGGTGCCGAGAAAATTAAGTTCTTCATGCGGTACCTGTGTTTGGTTTAAATCAGATACATGTGCGTTTGTAAAGAACATTGATGTCGAGGACGAGTTAGAAGGCTGTTACCAAGTAATCGGCGACGGCTACAAAAAAGTCGGTTATTAAACGGACTTTTTGCTTTTGGCAAGCGTTTGGCGTAAAATGCGCTTATTCTCCTAAAAAGAGTTGAAAAAACGCAGAAACAATGTTAAATTAAAACTAGAAACACATACAAAGGAGTTAAAATGGACGGCAAAAAGATGAAATTAAACGCTTGCGGCGGTTGAACGGCAAAACTTCCGCCTGGAATGCTGGCGGATGTGGTAGCGAAAATACCCGTGTTCTCCGACCCGAATTTGCTGGTGGG
>JALQSN010000685.1:0-26684 GCA_023690525.1 Holotrichia oblita | reverse complement strand
ATCACAATAACGGATTCTTTCGGCAGGTCTGGCAAAAGCATCGAAGAAAACCAAGTTTCAAATAATATACTATCCATCGTACCGTCATACTGGAGTGGAGAAAGGATTACTTTACCCATTCGAGCCGCCACAATACCAGTGCGTTTGTATTTCTTGCCACTGATTTTGCTATAGACTTTTTTCCCACGCTTAGTTCTGCAATGCTCTCTGTACAAGTAATACTTATCCCTAAATAATACGAGTAAATCATCCGATATAAAAATGGGTGAAGAAAATGAAGCAAAAGCAATCATGGGAGATAACAGATGAATTTTGGAACGAAGTAAAACAACTAATACCCGCAAAGCAACGAAATGGAGAAAAGGAATATAAGCGCAAACCAGGCGGCGGCCGTAAAGCAATAGAGCCACGCAGGGTACTTGAAGCAATATTTTACGTGTTGCGAACAGGAATCCAATGGAAAGCTCTACCTAAAGAATTTGGAGCATCAAGCGCAATCCACCGATATTTCCAGTTTTGGTGCGAACAAGGTTTCTTTGAAGCCTTGTGGATTGCAGGCTTAGAACGTTACAATGAAATTCAAGGCATAGACTGGTCTTGGTTGAGCGGAGACGGTTGTATGACGAAAGCTCCGTTAGCTCTTGAGGCTGTAGGAAAGAACCCTACAGACAGGGGAAAAAAATGGGAGCAAGCGTCACCTTCTCGTAGACGGCAGAGGTGTTCCGTTAGCACTCGTAGTGACGGGAGCTAACCGCCACGATGTCTCACAAATCGAAACCTTACTTGATTCCATTATCATCGAACGTCCCGATATATTCAAGCATCCGCAACACTTGTGTTTAGATAAAGGTTTTGACGGAGAACCAGCTTTAGAAATTATCGTCCTCCGTGGTTTTATACCTCATGTAAAAAGCCGCAGACAAGAGATTACTGAAAAAATAGAAAATCCTAATTTTAAGGCTCGCCGCTGGGTTGTTGAGGTTGCGCATTCTTGGATTAACCGCTTTCGCAAACTCCTTGTTCGGTTTGAAAAAACTTCTTCTTCATACCTTGGCTTGCTCATGTTTGCTTGCGCTTTCATTGCCTTTCGTAAATGCAATCTTATTTAGGGATAAGGAACAATTCCTGCATTTGCATATTCAAAATCTGTTTTTTCTTTGCATCGTCGAAGAGCATTAAGGTTGATATCCACGCCGGTTATATTACGATTAAGCAATTTTGCTTCGACAAGCGTTGTTCCGCCACCCGCAAACTGATCAAGAACATTATCGCCTTCTGCCGAATATCGGAGCAATAAATTCCGTGGAATGAAAGGCGACCAATTACCACGGTATTTTGCATCATGTGTCGCCCAATTACCGCGTTCTGGAAAAGACCAAACTGTATTCATTTGAAGCTCAAAGTTATCGGGTTCCCACTTTCTTATTGTCATATAAATAAATGCTCCATAATTCCATCGTCAAGATCGGCAATGCTATAGATATGCTCCATCACATCGAATGTTTCCTCAAGATTATTTCGTGCGGACTGCCATCCTTGTCCGTCAGTAAACCACACAAATTCAAACCTCTCGATTTGACGTGTTTCTAGTGCAATAGTTTTGTAGCTTCGCGCTGTTTCGTTCAATTTTGAACCGTTACTTGCATAAAAATTTGTTTCAATTCCATAAATTATGTCTGAAGCTTTTACAACAAAATCGAACCGCTTAACTGCCTTGCCTTGATTAGAAAGCGGCGACAAATCAATGTCCCACTTGGCTTCAATTGCCCCAATTGTCATTTCTTTGAAATATGTATCTCCGGCAATCAGCCCAGTTCTCTGCAGATGCGATTCCACAAGATTTTCCATAAGGTGACCGCCACGATTCTTGCGACCGTTACTGTCAAGACCAGTTTCAACTCCCGTTGCATAATCAACAAGATTAGACAGGATGTGCTTTTCCATAAGATTAAATAATCCGGTTTTACGCATGAAGGTTTTATACTGTTCGGGAGAGTAATTCATATTTCGGAACGAATATAAAAACTCACCGTCGCCATCTATCGCGTAAATATCGCTCCCACGAACAGCAAGTAACAGCGGAACGCATCTAAGTGTTTCTGGATAACGGGCGACAAGCACTTCAAAATCCGTTTCGATATTTTTGGAACCGATAAGAGAGTTCAATATGTTAAGTTCGACTTTAATTGTATCAATATTACGATGTACTTTTGCGAAATCAACATAATAGGCATAGTCCGATATACTAGACTTGAATTTTGAAAGCCACTCAGCAAAATTACGCATACTATTCTCCTTCAATTTAATCAACTTTGCTTATCTTTCTATTCGACACCACGACTGCTCTATTATTCTACCATCTCCCATATTTCTCCATCCAAAATATGCTATAAAATCTGCTTTGTTATTTACTGTCCAGCTACAATGTGGGGCAAGAATGTGGAAGTTTGTGTTCTATGTCCGGTTATCGATAACTACTAGCGTTATATGTTTTTATGAACTTCTCATAATCTTACCTTTTTCTCATAAACAAACCTTCTTAAATGGTTACTATTAACAACTCGCTTATTTTACCACGCGATGAGCCTACAGAGTTTATAGTGCGGGTTGCGCTGATTCTCGCGACGGTATGCCGAGAATACAGACGGTCAAAAAAATCATCCGTCGAATCCCAATTTTTCGGGTCACTGTTACTGGCTACGACCCATACGTTACGATCGCTCAACTCATCTATAAAATGAGCAAGTTCAATCTGTTCCTTATCACCAAAACCTTTCTCGTCGTAAGATGTGAAACTTGCCGTTGTTGACAGTGGCCGATACGGAGGGTCAAAATAAGCAAATGTACTACTATCGATGAAATCGCTGGATTTTTTGTAATCGGCGCATACAATTGTTACGCCTTGCAATTTTATAGACACTGCTCGCAAATTGTGTTCGTCGCAAATAGTAGGATTTTTATAACTCCCTTGTGGCACATTAAACGCACCATTCGAGTTTACTCGATATAGTCCATTGAAACATGTTCTGTTTAAGAAGATGAAAAGAGAGGCAAGTTCAACTGATTCAACTCCCACAGATTTTAAGAAGTTGAAACGATCACGCGCCGAATAATAGATTTCTTTACGCGCTTCATTGTTTGAAGCGAGATATTTTTGTTCAATCACTTGTAATGAGCAAATCATTTCATCAATGTTGTCTCTAATAGAAATATAAGTTTGTATAAGCTCTTTGTTAATGTCGCTTATATAAACCTCTTTCATGTTATACTGACCGAGAATATCAAACAGCACCGCGCCGCCTCCAACAAACGGTTCGGCGTATTTTGTTATCGTAGTGCCAAGTCCATCTGGATACTTACTGCGAATACTATCGAGTATTTGCGACTTGCCGCCCGCCCATTTCAAAAAAGGCTTCACCGTCATATCTAAGGGCGGATTGAAACGGGTAACCCGTCTGTCCTTTGGTTTTTGAGCGGATTTAGGAATGAGCCACATATTGCCAATAAATTCAGCACCATCTATCCGGTGTTCAGAACACAATATTGCTACACGACGTTGCGTGATACCCCAATTCTTTGCTACTTCTTTCGTTGTAATAAAATCCATTGGGCACCTCTAAATAAATCTCATATTATTATATTCTATATTTAGAAATAATTCAAGATGATTTTTTGTGTAATCTTCTCCTTGACAAATGAATCCTAAAAGGCGTGAGCTTCTTCTTAATATACTGGTTCACGGGAGAATAGCTTAGTTAAAGTGAACTAGTTCACTTTAACTAAGCTATTCTCCCGTGGGTGCGGCTGTGCCGGCACAGCCGCACCCACCTGCAAATACTTACTAAATTATTTAAGCTCGCTTAAATAATTTAGTAAGTATTTGCAGGGTGAACCAGTATAGCATATTGGAAATGCGCGAGTTTATCAAACCAATCTATGCAACGTATCAATAGACAACCTGACATTTATAAACGCATTGATATATATGCAAAAACAGGTGCAAGTGGAGAAGGCTGCCTAAAAAATATGGCAAATGGTATATTATTTATAAACGGTTTAGACGTTGGGTTCAAATTGAGATTCGTATTATCGCAAAAAGAATTTTATAATACTGGTATTTTGTTGGCGGAATAGATAAAACGGTTTGAAGCAAATTAGCTTTACTTGCCATGATTTGCAAAAGAAAAAAGATTACCCGAATAATCATCGGACAATCTTTTTACAGGGGCAGAAGGACTCGAACCCTCGACATTCAGTTTTGGAGACTGACGTTCTACCGACTGAACTATACCCCTATATAAAATCAATTTATCAATAAGGACTAAAACAGTATATCACTTACTATTCGGTTTTGTCAATCATTTTATTATATTTATTGGTAAGAAATTTGGAAATATTGTTGCATTTTACTTGGGGCCGTGTTATAATATGCATAATGGTAAATAGATTAAAATGTTGAGAGTGGGTGAAAACCCACTCTTGTCTGTTATTAATACTATTTTTATCAAGCAAAGCTGAAACCCCCGCCCATGACTTCCCATATTTTCGCTAGAAAATGTTGGAAGTGCTTGATTAATTAAATTAAAGAAATAGTATTTGTTGCCAAAAATATTAAACAAGGGAGGAATTTATAAAATGGATAATAATGCGGAGTTGATTGATGCCTTAAACCAGATAGAAAGGGAGAAAGGCATTGATAAGGAAATAATTTTTGAAGCGATAGAAACTTCTCTCGTAACCGCTTGCAAAAAGAATTTCGGTTCATCGCAAAATGTTAAGGTAATAATTAACAGAGAAACAGGTAAGGTTGATGTTTATTCACAAAAAGAAGTCGTTAGTGAGGTAAAGGACGCTGTTGTTGAAATTTGCCTTGAGGATGCAAAAAAAATAAATACCAAATACGAATTGGGCGACATTGCGGATATCATTGTAACGCCGAGAAACTTCGGACGCATTTCAGCGCAAACTGCAAAGCAAGTCGTCATTCAAAAATTCAGGGAAGCGGAACGCAATAATACCTACCGTGAATTTAAAAACAAAGAACGGGAAATCGTGACAGGAATTATCCAACGCCGCGACCGTAAAAATATTATTATCAGTATAGGAAAAAATGATTTGATACTTGCGCCGAGCGAGCAGGTGCATAACGAAGAATATACATTCAACAACAGAATAAAAGTTTATGTCCTTGAAGTTAAAGAAACGCCGAAAGGTTCAATTATAAACGTGTCAAGAACGCACCCGGAGCTTGTTAAAAGGCTTTTCGAGCAAGAGGTGCCAGAAGTTTACGATGGAACAGTCGAAATCAAATCCATTTCGCGCGAGCCCGGTTCGAGGACAAAAATAGCGGTTTATTCCAAGCACAGGGATGTTGACCCCGTTGGTGCTTGTGTCGGAACAAACGGACAGCGGGTTAACGCCGTTGTTAACGAATTGAACGGTGAAAAAGTAGATATTATTTTTTGGAGCGAAGACCCAAGACAGTTTATAGCTTCGGCGCTAAGTCCAAGCCTTGTTCTTGCGGTTGTCACAAATCCCGATGACAGAACTGCGAAAATTGTTGTTCCCGATTCACAGTTGTCGCTTGCGATTGGCAAGGAAGGGCAAAATGCGCGTTTGGCGGCAAAGCTGACGGGTTATAAAATTGACATAAAGAATGAAACACAGGCGCGGGCTACCGATTTCGTAAGTGATGAAGATTATATCAAAGACGATTTATATGATTATGACGACGAATATTATGACGATGACGAATATGAAACGGAAGCGGAACTATGAACCCAAAAAAGCGTCCCTTGAGAAAATGTGTCGGTTGTCAGCAGATGAAGGATAAAAGGGAACTGGTTCGCGTTGTTCATAACGGACAGGGTGAAATATTCCTTGATTTTACGGGAAAAAAAGCCGGACGCGGTGCTTATGTCTGCATCGGCGGCGAGTGTTTAAGCAAAGCGGTGAAATCAAAGGGATTGGAACGTTCTTTTAAATGCGCTGTTCCTAAAGAAATTTACGAGCAAATGGAAAAAGAATTATTAAAACAAAAGAATGGGTGCTAAATGGATAAAAAAACAGCGTCGATATTAAGCCTTTGCCAAAAGGCGGGTAAGCTGGTTTCAGGCGAAACAGCTTGCGAAACAGCTCTTCAGGCGCAACAGGCAAAGCTTGTTATAACCTGTGTCGATGCGTCTGATAATACTAAAAAAAAGTTTGTCAACAAAGCTTTTTTTTATGGCGTCAAATGTTTCGTTTGTTTTACGAAAGACGAATTAAACAAGGCGATAGGCAAACAAAACAGAGCGACAGCGGTTGTTTCGGATATAAATTTCGCAAACAGATTGGAGGAACTTATAAAATCGGAATCGGAAAATATAGGGTTGCCTATAGAAGAAAAGGGTCGGACAGAATAGTAAACGGAGGTTGCGAATGTCGAAAAAAAGAGTATATGAAATTGCAAAGGAATTAAATGTATCAACTCAAACTGTCTTGGAAAAGTTGTCGGAAATGGGGGTAACGGTAAAAAATAACCCGTCGGCATCGGTTGAGGATAAAGACGCACAACGGCTGACGGAAAAAATAAAGGGAATAAATAAGCAGGTACAGACTAATACGGCTATACAAAGCAATAAGGATTCAGGAAAAAAAGACATAAGGAAAGACGAAGAAAAACAAAAAGACATAAAACAAAGGGATGGAAAATCAATAGACGATAATCAAGCACTAAACTCGACAAAAAAAGCTCAGGATATACAAAATGAGAAACCGGCGCAAGAACGACCGAACGCTGCGCGTCCTAACAGTGATATACAAAGACAGAACCCGGCTCAAAGAGTGAATGCCGAAGGGAAACCGTCGGAACAAAGACCCAAAAGACCGGACGGTGCCAAGCCGTTTCGCCCGAAGGCTTATGTTGACGGAAAATTAATAGAAATAGGGCCTCATAGGCACGATAATGCGCGGCCGCACAAACAAAGACCTGTTTCAGAAGCGGATAAACAACAGCCGCAAGCCAAAGCATCTATTGAACCCACAAAAGAAAAGCCGCAAAATATAGATGATGTCAAACCACAGAGCAGAGAGGACGCAGTTGCGCCGCAAACCACCGCTCAAAAACCCTACGAACATCGTCAAAACCAAAACTCAAGTTCCAGACCACAAAATGCGGGTGGGCAAAGATATCAAAATTCGAGCGGGCAGCGTCCTCCGTATAATCCGGACGGCAGACCGCCGCAAAGAACGGGCGAACAAAGACCATATTCAAACACAAGCGGACAGCGTCCGCCGTATAATCCGGACGGCAGACCGCCGCAAAGAACGGGCGAACAAAGGCCGTATACAAACACAAGTGGACAGCGTCCTCCATATAATCCGGACGGCAGACCGCCGCAAAGAACGGGCGAGCAAAGGCCGTATACAAACACAAGCGGGCAGCGTCCTCCATATAATCCGGACGGCAGACCGCCGCAAAGAACGGGCGAGCAAAGACCCGGATACAATTCGGGTTCCGGTTCTTACGGTCAAAGGCCGCAAGGGCAAGGCTCATATACGCCTAAGCCGGGCGGTTTTGGCGGCAGGGGCAGTTTTGACAAGGACAGAGATGATAAACCCCAACAAAGATTTTCTCCTAAGGGTACTCCGAAAATGGACAGAGGTTCTGTTTCCGCAAAGCAAGCCGCAGAAAAACCGGATAAAAACGAGCGTTCTAAAAAAATTGAAGCATCAAAACGCTTAAACAACCAAGACCGCAATATTAGCAGCCGTGCGGAAAGACACGCGCCTAAGCCTGTTACAAAACAGGTGGTTGCTCCGTCCGAGCCTAAGGTTATTCAAATACCTGCCGTTTTAACACTGAAGGAGCTTGCCGAAGCAATGAACAAGGCTGGCGCTGAAGTCGTTAAGCTGCTGATGAAAAAGGGTAAAATGATAACGATTAACGACACGGTTGATTTTGAAACGGCTTCAGAAATAGCTTTGGAATTTAATGTACTGACCGAAGAAAAAGTTGAAATTGATATTTTAGAAGAAACTTTCGGCGAAAAACCTGAGGACGATTCCATAAAACAACCGCGTCCTCCCGTCGTAGTAGTTATGGGTCACGTTGACCACGGAAAAACGTCGCTTTTGGACGCAATCAGAAACGCAAATGTACAAAATCAAGAAGCGGGCGGTATAACTCAGCATATCGGCGCATATACCGTTGCGATTAACAATAAACCCATAACCTTTTTAGATACGCCCGGACACGAGGCGTTTACCGCTATGCGTATGCGCGGCGCAAAGGTTACGGATATAGCCGTTTTGGTTATAGCGGCTGACGACGGCGTTATGCCGCAAACGGTAGAAGCGATAAGCCATGCGAAAGCGGCGGGCGTTGAAATAATTGTTGCGTTAAATATGATGGATAAGCCGAGTGCAAATCCTGACAGGGTTAAACAGGAGCTTGTCGAACATGGGCTTGTCGCTGAGGAATGGGGCGGCGAAACGATTTGCGTTCCCGTTTCGGCAAAAACAAAAATGGGAATAGATACGCTGCTTGAAATGATTATCCTTGTTTCGGAAATGAAAGATTACAAAGCCAATCCGGACAAACACGCCCGCGGAACGGTTATTGAAGCATTCCTTGACAAAGGCAGGGGGCCCGTCGCAACCGTTTTGGTTCAGGACGGAACGCTTCAAGTCGGCGACCCGATTGTTGCGGGCGTCGCTTATGGTAAAGTCAGAGCGATGACCGATGATAAAGGCAGGCGTTTAAAAAAGGCGGGGCCGTCTATTCCCGTTGAAATTTTGGGTCTTTCAGAAGCTCCGCAGGCGGGTGATTTATTCCACGTTGCGGCAAACGACAAACAGGCGCGTCATGTTGCTCAAAACATATTCGCAAAGAGCAGAATAGAGTTAATAAAAGAAACCCCACAAAAAGTTTCTTTGGAAGATTTGTTTACACAAATTCAGGACGGCAGCATGAAGGAGCTTAACATAATCGTTAAAGCCGACGTTCAGGGTTCGGTTGAAGCAGTCAAGAGCAGTCTAGAAAAACTTTCCAATAACGAGGTGAGGGTTAAAGTCTTGCTCGGCGGCGTCGGCGCGGTCACGGAATCCGACGTTATGCTTGCTTCGGCTTCCAGCGCAATTATTATTGGCTTTAACGTTCGTCCCGAAGCCGCCGCAAAAACGATTGCCGATGAACAAAAAGTCGATGTGCGTCTATACAGGGTTATTTATAACGCCATCGAGGATATTCAAGCGGCGATGAAAGGTATGCTTGACCCCGTTTATGAAGAAAAGGTTATCGGACACGCCGAAATCAGGCAAACGTTTAAAGCTTCCGGCGTGGGAACAATCGGCGGCTGTTATGTAACAGACGGTAAAATAGTAAAAACGGCTAAAGTCAGGATAACGAGGGATAATATTGTTGTATACGAAGGGACGCTTGATGCCCTCAGACGTTTCAAGGATGACGCCAAAGAAGTTAATTCCGGCTACGAATGTGGAATGACGTTTACTAAATTTAACGATATTAAAGAGAAAGACGTTGTCGAGGCGTATATTATGCAGCAAATTAACAGATAGTATAGCAGTACAAATCGGCGCGAAAAGGTGATAAAATGAAAACAAATAACAGACTTATGCGAATAAACGACGAAATTAAGAAAGAACTGTCCGTAATTTTAAATTCGGATTTAAAAGACCCCCGAATTTCAAGTATGGCAAGCGTTATTAAAGTTGAAACGTCACAAGATTTAAAATACTGCAAAGCCGCAATCAGCGTTTTAGGAACGTCCGACGAAAAAAAAGCGGTTATGGAGGGCATTAAAAGCGCAAACGGTTTTATCCGCAAGCTTATAGCGGAACGGATAGACTTGAGGAGTACGCCCGCTTTTACATTTGTTCTTGACGATTCGACGGAATATGGTATAAAAATATCGAATATAATTAACGAAATAAACAAAAACAAGAAACAACAGGAAGAAAATCAGGATGAATAATAACAAAACTGTTGTTTTGGCGAAAGGCGGGCGTTACCGTGCAGGAAAATATCGAAATTTCTAAATTAAGAAACGTTATATTGAGCGGCAGGGTTATTATCGGAAGCCATCAAAACCCCGACGGCGACGCAATAGGAGCAAGCTTAGGGCTTGCTCTTTCGCTGGAAACTGTCGGTATGAAACCAATTGTTTTATTAAAGGGATACGCTAAAAAATATGAAGGTTTGCCCGGAACGGAATTGGTTTACCGGGGCGGTTATTCGGATTTATCTGGTGATATTTTTATCAGCGTTGACTGTGCGTCAAAGGAGCGAATGAATCCTGAGGACGCGCAGGTTTTCGATAGAATACCCGTAACCGTTAACATAGACCATCACGAAAGCAATACATTATTCGCTCAAAACAATTATGTTGTTGCGGAATCGGCTTCGACGTGCGAATTGATTTTTCGGATAGTGAAAGACAGCGAAACGTTTAAAAACAGGTCTAAAGATATAGCGACACTTCTGTCTATAGGCGTTTTATCTGATACGGGTGGCTTGCGCCATAAAAACACAATGCCCGAAACATTTGAAAATATGGCTTCGCTGGCAAGGTACGGTGCTGATTTAAGCCTAATTCAAAGGGAGATATTAAACAGCCATTCTATAGCCGAAGCAAAGGCGTTTTGCCGTGCTTTGAATAATATCAACCTGATTGAAAACGGTTCGGTCGCCGTTACATATTTGACGCACAATGATTTTACCTCGGCAGGCGCAGAGTATTCCGATGTTGACGGAATTGCGGAATATATGCTTGAGATAGAAGGCGTTAAAGTTTCGGTTCTTTTTTCGGAACGCGATAACGGTATTGTCAAAGCGAGTATGCGTTCGGCGGGAATTAGCGTTGCGAAAGTAGCCGGTTCTTTCGGAGGCGGCGGGCATTTTGGCGCAGCTGGGGCATCGCTTGCGGATAGCCTTGATTCGGCGATGGAAAGGGTTATCAATCGGATAAAAGAAGAAATGAGGCAGGAGATTTGACCGGAAGTTTAAACGGTGTTATAAATATTTATAAAGAAAAAGGCTTTACCTCGCATGACGCGGTTGCGGTTATCAAACGGTTGACACATTCAAAATGCGGGCATACAGGAACATTAGACCCTGATGCGGAGGGCGTTTTGCCTGTTTGTCTGGGCAAAGCGACTCGGATTGCCGATTATATAACCGCAGGCGTTAAGCATTATACGGCGAAGGTTGTTTTTGGAACGGAAACGGACACTCAGGACGCTTCAGGTAAAGTTATTGAGAATGGATTTATTGAAGCCGGAATTGGTGAAATCAAAGCGGTTCTTCAATCCTTTGTCGGCGAATACGCGCAAATCCCACCCATGTATTCTGCGATAAAGCAAAACGGGCAAAAACTGTACGAATTGGCGCGTAAAGGCGCGGTAACGGAACGCGAACCGAGGCTTGTTCATATTGTTAGCATAGAGCTGTTGGATTTTGATTTAACTGCCACCCCCCGAACAATCGAAATTGCGGTCGTCTGTTCAAAGGGTACATATATCAGGACGCTTTGTTCCGATATCGGTAAGCGTCTGAACGGATGCGCCCATATGGGGAGTCTTATAAGGACAAGAAGCGGCGTGTTTGATGTTAAGCAAAGCGTAAAAATATCGGAAATAAGAAGCCGGACGGAAAACGGAACGCTTAACGAAATTATAATCCCGATTGAAAAGGCTTTGTCGGAGTTTAACAGAGCCGTCGTTTCGGAGAACGGCGAAAAATTGTTATATAACGGCAATAAATTGGGTTTTGACTTGGCGGATTTTGCTAACGAACCGCAATCGGACGAAAAACTGCTGGTTTATGATAAAGTTAATAATTTGATAGGTATTTACACTTTTCAAATTCAAAATGACAGCGAAAAGTTTTTAAAGCCGCTGACGATTCTTTACAACCGTGGTTAGAAACGCGATGCGTTTCTTCGTTTTAGAGAACGGAGGTTCTGATGGAATACATTAATACCGATGATTTTATTTTCGATAAACCGACTGTTGTAACGACCGGCAATTTCGACGGGCTTCATGCGGGACACAGACAATTAATTAAAACAGTTAAATCCGAATCTCTGACAACCGGCGCGGCGGCTGTTGTCTTTTCGTTTTTTCCGCACCCGACGGCGGTTTTAAACAGCGGAAACCAATATGTGAAAGATTTTAAAACCATTATTACAAAGGAAGAAAAAATCTTTTTATTGGGTGAAATGGGGATAGATTATTATATCGAATTTCCGTTCACGTTAAACTTTGCCGATAAATCGCCGGAATGGTTTTTAAGTGAAATTATTTACAAAAAGTTAAATTGCAAAACGCTTGTTATTGGAGAAGGTTATCGATTCGGCAAAAAAAAATCGGGCGACAGTCAAACGGCGGAACGGATTTGCAACGAACTTGGGTTTAAAGTATTAGTCGTTCCGCATATCGGTGAAACCGAAAAAATCAGCAGCTCTGATATTCGCGCATTGATACGGCAAAAAGAACTGGTGAAAGCCGCTGAGCTTTTGTGTCGTCCCTTTTTTATAACAGGAACCGTTGTCCGTGGCAGAGGGATTGGGGAAAAAATGGGTTTTCCGACGGTTAATATAACGGTTGACGAAAACAAACTTTTGCCGCCCGACGGTGTTTATATTACAAAAACCTTTTATTGTGGTAAATTCTACAAAAGCGTTACGAACATCGGGAGCCGTCCGACAATTCAACCGGAGCTTTCCGAAAAAGTCATCGAAACATTTTTATTCGATTTTAACGGTGTTTTATATGATGAAATTTTACGCATTGATTTTATTAAATGGATACGCGGTGAAATAAAATTCGGAAATTTAGATGAATTAAAACGCCGGATAGATAATGATGTTTGTATTGCAGGGGAGTTTTTTTCGGGGAAAGGTTGATTTTATGAAAAAACAGAAGTCACACCTTAATTTTACTTTATATAAATTAGTTGCTCTCAGCGGTTATTCGTTTATATGGGTTCCGCTTTTTGCGATTATCGGCATACCGCTTTTTTATATATTAAGTTATTATATCGAGCAAGCTTCATATGCTTGTTTTTCGTTGACGTGTATCGAAAAAAAGTTGGATTTTGATGTTGTGTTGCCTGATTATATTGCAAAGTCATATAATAAAAATTATAAAATTAAATATTCGCTGTTAAGATATTATAATTCTGGAAAAAGAGGAAAAGGTGGCTATTCGGTTATATTAACCAGTAAAAAACCCGAAAAACTGGGATACGGCAAGTTGGAGCTTAAAGCGGTAAAACCGGAGCTATGGCCTGAATCTTACAAATGGCAGGAGTTTTATCCCGGCGTTTATAATATGACGTGCCAAAAGCAAGAAACAATAAGCGTATATAACGGCGGCGAATTTGTCTATTCATTGTATACGCCTGTTAATAAACCTTTTAAACGCTCTAAATCAACCGAAGAGTTTGAAATAAGGGACGGAATACCGTTTGAAATTTTTTATGCTTATATTTTTACCGATGGAATCGGATATTCGGTTACGATTACCGATTTTCCCGATTCGGCGGCATATACGGATATAGAGCAAATGTGCCTCGGTATAGCGGCGGAGCATTTTGCAAAATTATTTTCTTAATTATTAAATCGCTTTAAACCGGTATCCCGCACCCCAAACGGTTTGGATATATTGCGGATTAGACGGGTCGTCCTCAATTTTTTCGCGCAAGCGGTTAATATGGACGGCGACGGTCGCATTGTCGCCTAAAGCGTCAAAGCCCCAAATACGCTCGTACAGCGAGTCTTTGCTGAATACAATGTCCATGTTGGTTATTAAAAATAACAACAACTCATATTCTTTGTTTTTAACTTCGACTTCCTTACCCCTGACAAAAATACGGCGGGCGTTTGTTTGGATAAGCAAGCCGCCAACTTTGATTTCGGTTGCCGGTTTTTCGCCTGTTTTTTTAAGGCGCTCGTATTGCGCAAGGTTAGCCTTAACGTGTGCTATCAATACGTTGGGCGAAAACGGCTTTGTGATATAATCGTCAGCGCCTAACCCAAGACCCTTAATCATATCAATATCTTCATGCTTTGCCGTCACCATTAAAATCGGAATATCAAGCGTTTGCCTAAGCGTCCGGCAAACCGAAAAGCCGTCGGCACCGGGGAGCATAAGGTCAAGCAAAATCAAGTCGTAACTGTTCGCCTGCGCCATTTTAATTCCTTCGTCGCCTGTTTGGGCGATGTCAGCGTCAAAATCGTTAACGGCAAGATAGTCCCGTTCGATTAACGCAATTTGTGCGTCGTCTTCAATAATCAGAACTTTTTCATTTTACATCACTCCTTGTCGATTTCGTTAAGTTAAGGTCAAAACCTTTAAAACCGTTCTTTTTTCGAGAAAAAAGAACCAAAAAAAGCTTTAACAGTTGTCATATTAATTATTGATTTTGTATTTGTTAAAGCTTTTTGAAGAGGTTTGGAGAAACTTTTTCTCGAAAAAGTTTCTCCAAGGTCTTAACTTAATGACATTGCCTCTATTTGTTCAACTTCGGGAATTTCAATAATAAGCCGCAACCCGCTCGGTGACAGGTTTTCGGCGCGAATACTGCCTTCCATGCGTTCGATGGCTTTTGAAACGATGGCAAGACCTAACCCGCTGCCTTTTTGCGGGTTGCTTCGGGACGGGTCGCTTCGGTAAAATACGTCGAAAAGCTTGGAAAGCGATTCCGCAGGTACGCCGGGGCCATTATCGTCAAAGGTGATTTTAATAACGCCGCCGCTTGATTCGCAATTAATCAAAGCGTCAACCATTTCCCGATTGCCGTATTTTATGCTGTTTTCTAAAATATTTGCGAAAACGCTCCGTAACTGTGTCGGGTCGGCGCAGATATATTTGTTTTTGGGTATATTTTGCGTTTTAATTTGCAAGCCCTTCGCAAAATAGTCATCTTGTGAAGCGGCTATAAATTCCGAAAGCTCCATACCTATGTCCAGTTGTTCGGGACAGCAGGGGTAATTACCCATATCCAGTTTTGAAAACAAAAACAATTTTGAAACCATTTTATTGATATCGTCCGTTTTGCTTTTAACGATTTGCAAATAATTATTACGCGCTTCGGGCGTGTTGGCGACACCGTCGATTAATCCTTCAACGAACGCTTTAATAGAAGTTAACGGCGAACGTAGGTCGTGGGATATATCGGCAAGCAGTTCTTTTCTAGTTCGTTCGTTTTTTTGCACAATTTCTACGGATTCTTTCAGCTTTACAGCCATGTCGTTCAAGTCATCGCACACGGGTTTAAATTCATCATCATTATAATATTTAATTCTATATTCCAAATTGCCGTCGCGGATTTGATGCACGCCTGTTGATATTATTTTTAAAGGCTGCTCGATTTTTTCAAATACAAAACTGGTCAGAAAACGGTTTGTTGATACAATAATAGCTGTTATAAGGACTAAAATAAAAAGGAAAAATATAAGCGATTCAAGACGCGAGCTTTGTTTCAATTCATAAAGTCTTGGTGAAAATATATAAATCAAATAGCTGTCGCCTTTGTCGGAAAAGCTTTTTGCATAAAGCTCAGAGTTTTCGTTTGAAACTATACCGTTCCCTCCAAGAGCCGCGGCGGCGGAAACCAACAAGTCTTCCGAATCAATTGCGCTGTCGCCCAAACGGAAAACTTCATATCCGTTCTTCAAAACAGACAGAACAAAGCTGTTGGCGTCAAGAATATTTTTTAGACCGTTAACACTATCCAGCCGCTCGGATTCATCGTCGGAGCATATAAGGCTTTCAACCGCTTTTTCGATACTCAACCTCGCGTTGTATAACGCCGTTGCGTTTGTTATTCTGAACGCTCCGCCGTTTAAAACGGCTATGATGAATATTATGGCAAAGGTCAACAGCGCAATCAGGGATACGGCGGCAGGTATTACCACCATTAAAATATTTGAGATAAAGAGCCGCTTTTTAATAGTCAAGAGGAATACCCCCACATATTGATTGCGTAAAATTAAATCAAAGACTGGTTAATTTGATTTAGCATGATAATAGCAGATTATTATAAACATTTTGCAAAAAATAAATAAACAATGAATAAACATTATTAATTGAAAATTATATCATTTCAAAAAGCCTGTCGATATATTCAAAAGCGATAAATTCGCCGGCGGCAATCATCGCTTTGATTTCAGCTTGCGAAGCGTATTTTACACCACAGGTTTCATTTTCTTGTAAAACAACATCGTTTAAATTAAAATCTTGTTTAAAAAGCCAGATGTCCGAAAAATCGTTATCGCCCCTTAGAGTAAACAGGCATTGTCCGTTCTGCGGCAAAACATCAAGCCCTGTTTCTTCTTTGACTTCCCGAATAGCGGCGTCAAGGCTCGAATCGCCCGAAACGGCAGAGCCGCCCGTGCTTTCCCACATATTGGGATAACCCTTGTTCGGCGTTCTTTTTGTTATCAAAAACTCATTCGAACTGTTCATCAGCCAAACATGAACAACCAAATGATAATCGCCGGGCAGGAGTTGATTGCCACGCAGATGTATTCGTCCTGTTAAATTCCTGTCCGTATCATAAACGTCCCACGGTTCCCCCTTGCCGCTTTGTATATTAAGCCAGCCTTGAATATAACGGAATAAATCCGGTTGAATCAAAGGGTAAGTTAATTCGTTCGGAAGCCGGTCGAACAGCCTAAGTTCTGCCATTTCATAATCGGGCAGGGAGCAAGCGACTTTATATCGGCAAAAAACAGATAACCGCCGTCTGTGAAGCCGTTACGGGTAACTGTGTAAACGGAAACAAAATCAAGCGAAAAATCAACCGCACCCGTTTCCTCGAATAATTCCCGCTTTGCGGCAGCGGTATAATCCTCGCCATCGTCGATATGCCCGCCCGGAATTTCATATGTTTCGCGGTTTTTGTGACGGACAAATACCCATTGGTTATTGTAACGGGCTGCAATAACAACGTATTTGTACGGGATATTTTCTACGTCTTTAAAATCAACCGAAATCCTGTCAGAGAGTTTAAGCGACCGCTCGAAAAATTTACGAAAGCCTTGGTCTATAAAAGATTTGTCTTGATTGCCTTCCAAATCGTAATAGTATTTCCCGGTTTCAATATGCACCGAAAGGCTGTCGATAGGAAAACCGGCAACTCTCTTTTGATGCGGTTTGCCGGAAATAATAAACCGCTCTCCGGCGATATCGTTGTCCATATATTCGTAAACTTCATTTTCATTCATAACAAGGCAAACGGCGTTTTTGTAACGAGCGAACATAGCACCACCCATCGAATCAGCCAGCGATGAATAATAATTTATCATTTCATCGTCGTTGAGTCGTTTGCCGTTAACCGTTCTGACATGAACGCCCGGCTGTAAACAGTCGGGCGCTCCTTCGATATATAACCCCGAATCGCAGGAGAAAACGGGCGTTTTTAAAACTGAATAATACGCCAAAGCCTTGATTTTGGCATTTTCAAGCGGAGAATTGCCGCTTTCGTCAATTTCGGGTAAATCGCATTTTATGTCATCTAATCCGCAAAGCGTGAGTTCGAGCGATGAAAGGTGTTTTTTCATTGTTTCAAGCTTTGCGGAATTGGTCGTGCCGTATATTAGCTTCATCGGTTTGTTCCGTCCTTTTATGGCATATGCGTACAGTTAAGGTTAAACCCTTTAAACCCGTTCTTTTTTCGAGAAAAAAGAACCAAGGTCAGAAACGCGTTGCGTTTCTTCGTTAAAAGCTTTAACATTTGCCACCTTAATTATTGATTCTGTATTTACTAAAGCTTTTTGAAGAGGTTTGGAGAAACTTTTTCCCGAAAAAGTTTCTCTAAGGTCTTGATTTTATTACCACATAATTATTATAAACTAATCCGGTAAACATTAACGCCCGAATCGTAAAATGCCGTTACGCCTTCGATATACGGGACAATCTGGCTTATCTCCATCCAAAAATGCTCGCGGCGGTAGATTCTGGGTTGACCGTTTAACAGGTTTTCATCGCCGTCAACCAATAAATGCGTGCGTCCGACTTCGGCTTGGATTTTATGGCCGCTTGTTTCGATTGTCAGACTTTTCGCTTCTTTGTTGTAATTAAAATCCAACAATTCCGGACGCATACTTTTAATTCTGTTAAGGATAAACATAACAGGGCCCCAGACGTTGTTGTTTTCGTATTCCGAGAATATGCCGTGTGTGTCTACCTCATGGCCGTTTATTAGTATTTTGCAATATATAGTTTTTTCAAGCGTATATTTTGCGGAATCCGATTCCTTGATTGCGTTGAATGTAAAATCGTTAACAGGTATGTCCTTGATTTTCGAGCTTTCCAAAATTTGGGGTTCTTCTTGAACTAAAGCAGACAGTTCCGCCTTATGGCTGTTAATTTTAACGACTGTTTCAGAAACGCCTTGCATTGTGGCTTTAAGAACAATTTCACCGACTTGCGGCGTCGAACGGATAAAGACGCGGTTTGTTCCGCACTCCGCAAAAACATGGTTTTGATGGATAACGCTGTCGTTTTTGCCGTATCCGTTGAATCTGCCGCTGTTGTAACCGCCGAGGAAAACAGCGGGGCCTGTTAGTGTAAAATCAATCCGGTTGAAGCAAAGCGGGCAGATATTGCCGTCCTTATCAAGTACCTCGACATCGAAATAAGCATTGTCCGTTCCGTCCGCCAACAAGCCGTTAGCTCCTGTGAAAGGCGTTAAGCGGATACTTTCCGGTTCTGATGTTGTAACAATTCTATCCTCCGCAACCAGATTGCCGTTGTAGTCATAGCCTTTTGCCGAAATATACCCCGATTGGGTTACGTCGATATTGTCGAAACCGAAAATAAAAGTATTGATTGGCTTTTCGCACGAGCCGACTAAATTACCATTAACAAACAGCTCGATTTTGCCGATTGCGTAACTGCCGCAAACGTAGACAGTCTTATTTTTTGGGTCGCGGTAAGCGTATTCGCCTGTCTTAACCCAAACCTCGCCATTAAATTCTTTCAAAGGATAGCGGTAGTTATCGCCGCCCTCCAGAGGGTAATTCCAGTGTCCCATGATTTTTATTTGCGGTTTGCCCGACTGCATAACCTGATATATATAAAAATTTTGTTTCTTTACCCTAACCGCATCGACCCGTCCGCTCATTCTTGCGTTTTCGCTCGCGGCTTGCCTGCCGTGCTGCGCCGAATCCGTCCAGCACAGAGCCGCTGTCGCCGAATAAAGATTCTTACCCGATGCGCCGCCCATTCTGTCGTTGAAAAATTCGGCGTAGCCTCTTGCCGTAACTAAAGCAAATTCCTCGGCTGTTAAATCATGCACGTCTTTTCCGACTTCTTTTCTACCGCCTCTGCCAACCCAATTATTATCATAGTCAAAATCGGGCGGCGAAAAATCGTCCCAAATCCGTCTGGGTGATTCCTCTCTGGCGTATTCGGTTTCCGTTACCGGCATCAACAGGGATTGGAAACGTCCTGCATGGCGGTTCAGCATTGTTCCGACATATTCCGCTTCGGCGACTTCCTCTTGAGTCGATAACGTGCGGCAGCCCATATAACGCCCGCCGTTCGGGTCAAGAACCGCTTTCAAGAGCCGCATTTCGCGCATATGCTCAACAGATACGCTGTTGTTGCCGGTTTCCCAGAAGAAAATCGAGGGGCTGTTCTTAAAATATATAATTATATCGCGCATCAGTTCAACTCGTTGATCCCATTGCCTGCCGCTGTTGTCGCGTTCCTTGTCGCCTGCGGGCTGTGTGCAGACGACGCCGTACCTGTCGCATGAACGGATATCAGCGGGGCAGGCGGCTACGTGCATCCAGCGGATATGGTTGGCGTTGCTTTCGCGTACAAGTCTTGCGTCAACATCCTTGAGCCAGTCGTTTGCCGCCCCGATTGCCGCCCATTCGTTTGCGGAACGCTGCGCATAACCTGTCAGCCACGTTTTTTCGCCGTTGATATACAAACCGTTTTGGTTGTCATAACTGATTTGCCTGAAACCTGTTTCTGTTTTAACCGTATCGACGACTTGACCGTCTACAATAAGGCTTGTATAAACATCATATAAATAAGGGTCATTGACAGACCAAAAACGCAGCCCGTCGATTTTTGTTTCCGAAACAACCTCCGTAACAAGAAGCGAATCAGTTTGCGTCGGAGCGACCTTGCTTTCATCGTTTTCGGGAATAAAATGCCCGTCAATTTCGGGGTCGGGGATATATGCGTCCGAGGGCGTTATTGAAAGCGCAGGTTTTGGCGCTTTAACCGCTTTTATACAAACAGAATCGGAGCGGATAACGCCAACTGTTTCGCCGTTATGGTCAACAAGAATGCTTTCCATAACGACCGTTTTGTCGCCGTCCGTTTCGTTGCGAATCTCCGCGTTAACGTGTATAACTGCGTTTTTGCCTGATATATCAAAATCTGAGCCGTAAATATAAACACCCTTTGTTTGCAGATTGCTGTAAACAGGGAGCGTTAAATATACCTTTGACTTAACGTGCAGTCTGATATTTTTGCTCAAACCGCCCAGAGCCGGGTTAAAATCGTTGCAGTTCCAGAAGAAGCCTACACCCTGTTTTTCAGCAGGAACGGTATCTTTCGCCTGTTGAGCCAAATAAGAGCCGGGTGCGACGCCTTGTATATTCGGCGTTTCTGCGACGATATAATTGATGTTTCTTGTTGATGTGTTGTCCGTCGCAACAGCAATTAAGTTTTTTCTGCCATAAACGACATATTCAGTGATATCGAAAGCAAACGGGGCAACGCCTGCCTCGTAATAACCCGCCATTTCGCCGTTTACATACAAGTAACACGATTGGCGAATCCCTTCAAACTCGATTAACACCTTTTTTTCGTTATGTCTGTCCGTTAAAACGAACCATTTCCTGTAGAATGAAAAAGTTCGTTTTTGGCCTGTTCCTGCATCCTCAATGCGTTTAACGAAAAAATCAACATCGTTAAATGTGTGCGGCAGGCTGACGCTCTGCCAATTCGTTTCATTATAGCTGGTTTCATAAAAAAACTTTCCGTTTGCGTCCTTATGTTTGTCGAGTGCATCAGCGAGCGGGAACGAATCCGCCAATAAAAACTTCCATTCGTAGTTAAAATTGTATACATTTGATGAACTGTCCGGTTTTTTGTATTTCAAAATGATTACCCCCTAAATTTATTTGTACTGCAATAATATTATACATAAGTCTATACAAACTTCCTATAACTATATTGCTATTCGGTTTACTTTATTGTACTATATTGATATATCGGAAATATAAACGTTTAATAATTGGGAGATAGTTTATGGACGTTCGCTTGCATGACCCTGGCTCAATGTTTAAGATAGACCGCCTAAAACGCGACCATAGCTGGAATATGCCATATTTTCATTATCATCATACATACGAACTGTATTTCCTTGAAGAAGGCAGCCACAGTATGCTTATGGGCGATTCGATTTTTGACGTGACCAAGCACGACGTTGCGTTAATCAAGCCGAGCCTGTACCATAAAAGCGGTGGGGGCGGGTATATAAGAACGTGCATTTATTTTTCTGATAAATTTTTACGGCAATTTTTCACGGACGGAGCAATACAGTTGCTTCTGGATTGTTTTAAGAAAGATGTTATTTCGTTGAGCAAGGATAATTTTATCAAAATTAAGAAGCTGCTGTCTAAAATTGAAAAAGAATACAGGGATAACCGCCAAAGTTTTATTTTTGTTTATCTTTGCGATATTTTACTTATCTTGAACGAAAATAAAGACAACCTTAGGACAGAGCCTCTCGTTTCGCCTTATAAAAAGCTTGCTCCGATTTTAGCTTATATTAATAAAAATTACGACAAGATTGTACAAATTGAGGATATTTCGGATAACTTTTACATAACAAAATTCCATTTGTGCCGGATTTTTAAGGAACAAACAGGGTTGACGGTTATGCAGTATTTAAACAATATTAAAATACAATACGCCTGCGATATGCTTGCTAATACGAAGCTTACGGTAACGGAAATCGGATTTGCGTGCGGTTTTAATTCGTCCATGTATTTTTGCAAAACGTTTAGGCAGTTAACGCAAATGACCCCGACGGAGTTCAGGAAAACCACAGTTTAATACTATACTGGTTCACGGGAGAATAGCTTAGTTAAAGTGAACTAGTTCACTTTAACTAAGCTATTCTCCCGTGGGTGCGGCTGTGCCGGCACAGCCGCACCCACCCTGCAAATACTTACTAAATTATTTAAGCTCGCTTAAATAATTTAGTAAGTATTTGCAGGGTGAACCAGTATATTTTCAAACAAGGAAATAGTATAAATTATTCGCGCAGAGTCATGTTTTTAACTGCACGCCGTCCCTGGTCGCCGTGTGTATCGGCGTAATTTTTTCGGGTGGTGTTAACGTCTTTATGTCCGAGAACGTCGGCGACAAGATATATATCGCCTGTTTCCTTGTACAAATTTGTTCCGAAAGTACTGCGCAGTTTATGGGGTGTTATCCGTTTCATGTTTGTAACCAGTTTAGAATACTTTTTTACCAATATTTGAACTGCACGGTCGGTTATTCTGCGGTTTTGGATTGACAAAAACAACGCGTCTTCGTGACCTGCCGCGGGCGTAATAAGTTCTCTTTCGTCAAGATAATCGTTTAACGCTTTTTCGACTTCGCCGCCGAAATAGAGTACAACCTCGTTACCGCCCTTACGGGTGGCTAAAAAACAACCGTTTTCACAGCTTATATGGTCGATGTTAAGCCCGACGCATTCGGTAACGCGGATACCTGTTCCCAACAACAGCGTCAAAATAGCCAAGTCGCGCTTTTTTGTGTATTTGTGGTATTCTTTTTGTTTGTCGGTTAAATGTTCACCCGACTCAACTTCGTCTAGCAGTTTTGCGACTTCGTCAACATCAAGGTATATTTTGGCTTTTTCGTGGAGCTTAGGGGAATCGACAAGCTCCGTTGGATTTGTTTTTATTTTACCTTTTTTATAAAAATAGGCGTATAACGAGCGGATAGAATAAAGCTTTCTCGACTTTCCGCGTTCTTTGTTCTGGATTTCCGTTTCGCCCGAACTGTTCGTTTTTATATAATAGGACAAATACTCCATATATTCTTCGATATCGTCAGGGGTCAGCATATCCAAGTCGGACAACTCGAAACAGGTTACATTTTTACCCGCAAATTTAACGGTTTCAGCGGTAAGAAAATTAAAAAAAACCGAGAAGTCATGCGCATAACCGATTCTGGTTCGGGCGGTCGTCCTGTCCTCGACTCCGCGGAAAAATTCTTTTAAAAATGTAGGAAGCTCCATTAATTTTTTCCGTAGCAGCAGCGTGTTTTTTTTGGTCAGTTCTTCGTAATAGCTTTGCGGCATAAACTCACCCTGTTTTGTTTTATATTATAGATTTTCTCTGGCGTAAGGTTCTTTTATGTTTGTTAATCCTAAAAGATAATCAACGCTTGTCCCATAAAAATTCGACAGTTTAATTAAAGCAATTACTGGAATATTCAACTTTCCAAGCTCATAATCAGAGTAGGTCGATTGATGTACATTTAAATATTCCGCTAAATCTCTTTGCTTTAAGTCTTTATCCTCTCTTAAATCTCTGAGCCTTCTCATGTAAATCACCTCATGAAGATTTTAACCTAAGGGATATACACATATTGACAAATAAGGGAAAATCCCTTAAAATTGGCTAGAGGTGATAAAATGGATAAAAAAATACCCAAACTGAAGATTTAAAACAACTCATAAACAGTTTGCATATAAGAATGGGGCAATTTAATCTATATGTAAAATATTGTTATAAAGAAAACAATCCGAACATAAAAAGGTCAGAACTGGAAATAGGAAAAATTAAACGAATAATTTGGAATATTGAAAATGAAATAGACATTATTAACATTACTTATCGCAATCCCAACCTCTCAGACTAGAACGCAGAATCGCTCCGAAAACCTTCTCGTTGAAGTTATCAAAATCATTGTTTTGGCGGCGGACAAATTCTTTTATTTCCTGTCTTTTTGTATACCCGTCGGCGGGGCAGCAGGATTTGACGATTGTTATTCCGTTGTTTTTGACGAACGAAATAATATCCTTTTCCGGAACATAAATAAGCGGGCGTATTGTATGTAAATCCGTTTTATCCAGATATGTAACAGGCATAAAGGTGTGGATTCGCCCTTCGTACAGTAAAGCCATGAAGAACGTTTCGATTGTGTCATCTTTGCTGTGTCCGTAGGCGACTTTATTGCAACCGAGTCGTTTCGCTTCGTCATGCAACGCACCCTTGCGCATTTTGGAACAAAGCGAACAAGGATTTTTTTCTTTGCGTTCGTCGAAAATGATTTGTCCAATATCAGTTTCGACAATGCGGTATTCGACGTTTAAACTGTCGCAAAGCGTTTGAACGGGAGCGAAAACATTTTCGGTTCCATAATCAAAACCCAAAGAAACGGTTATCGCCATAAGCTCAAACCGTTGTGGATAAAACCGTCTTAATTCCGCTAACGCAATTAATAATGAAAGACTGTCTTTGCCGCCCGAAATCCCGACAGCTATCTTGTCGCCCTCCGAAATCATATTAAAGCTTGAGACTGTGTAAAAATGAGCAAATTGTATCTACCCAGTAACACAAAATCCAACTTTTTTATAAAACCGCAAAGTATTATCCTTGCAATCTTACTTTTAATTCGTTAACACCTACTATGTTAATCAATCTTTTCATATTGTAAGCTAAAAAGTGCAAAAAGGACTCCGTCCTCACATTTTCTGTTCCTCTGGTCAGAAAATACGTGAAGCCCAACGCTCTCTTTACTGTTCCAAACGGGTGTTCAACCAACTCTTTCCTTTTGGCGAACAATTGCGGATTTACCTTGGTAAATGCGTCTACTTTATCTGTAAAGTCGTCGTATTCTCCGCGGCTGATATATCTGTATTTCCCTTTTGGAACGCATTGTTTCTTGTAGTTGCAAGTCTTACAGGCTTCTATATTACAATATCTTTCCACTTGCCGGCTGTTCCCGCGCTTTTTTGTCAGACAAAGCTTTTGCCCTTGCGGACAGATATAAACATCTTCGTCTTTATCGTACTTAAAATAGCCTTTTGTGTAGCCCTTTTCCGCGTTTCCGCCTTTGTCCGGCTTCGGTGCAATTGGAATTATGTTGTTTTCTTCACATTTCTTAAATTCTTCGCCCGTATAGTAGCCTTTATCCGCAATCACAATCAGTTTTTTTGCTCCGAGTTCTTCTTTCGCTTTTCCCGCTATATTGCTTAACTGCCTGTAGTCAACAGCATCACTTACTGTGTCAACCGCTACGACAAAGTGATTTTTTGCCTCTACTGCCGTCTGTACGTTGTGGCTGATATCTCCGCCACCATTATGTGTCCTCATCAACCGAGCGTCTGGGTCGGTCAGGTATATCGTTCCTTCTGCCTCTACCTGTTTCGATATTTCCTCAAGTTCAGCTACTCTTTTTTGTATCTTTTTCAGCTTCTCATTGAGTTCTTCGCGGCTATACTGTGTTGTTTGCGATTGCTCTTCCTGCTTGTCGCTTTGCTCAAGAAGATTC
The DNA here is from genome assembly GCA_023690525.1 of Holotrichia oblita. Classification (NCBI taxonomy): domain Eukaryota; kingdom Metazoa; phylum Arthropoda; class Insecta; order Coleoptera; family Scarabaeidae; genus Holotrichia; species Holotrichia oblita. The sequence continues at coordinate 1,133 of JALQSN010000685.1, read as the reverse complement.
ATATATTTTTCAGCGGCTTCGGTATAGTGCAACAGCTTTTCCGCTATCTTTCCCTTGCTGTGATAGCGCATCCGTCCGTTACATGCCCGGAACTTGCTCCCGTCTACCGCTACCACTTCTTTGCTGATTAGCCCCAATTCGTCGCATATCATTGTAAATCTCCGGAACGCGGCTTTGATTGCGTCTTTGTTGTCTTTCCTAAAGTTCGCTATCGTTTTGAAATCCGGCTTTAACTCATTTATCAGCCACATGACTTCTATATTCCTGCCGCATTCCCGCTCTATCTTCCTTGATGAGCGTATCCCGTTAAAATATGAGTAGGCATATAGTTTAAACATATCTTTTGGGTCATACGGCATCCTCCCCGTTGCTTTTGTTTCACTGTATTCAAATCCCAGTTTTGGTATGTCCATATTCTCTACGATTGTATCTATTGCGCGGACTTGGCTATTTTCGCTTATCATATCTTCAAAACATAACGGCTCAAGTTTTATTTGCTCTCGGGCTTCTCCTTGCTTGTATCTCTTCATAATCCCCGCTCCTGTCTCTTCTTGCTGGGTTTATTATACCATTTTTGTCTCCTCTTTTATAGTGCGTTTTTACACAGTCTGCCTTATAATGTACGTTTTATTTCGGTAATGCAAAGTTTGCAAATTTTCCACCCATGTCTTGATTTTTTTAAGTGTTTCGGCAATGTTTTTGAAAACAAATAGGACAGTTACAACAATTATCGAATTTTTTTGCCCAAAAAATCAAAAGCTGTGTCCCGGATTACCTTTGTGCAAGAACGTTCTTTATCGTTGTAATATTGGATTGACCAACATTCGCCCAAGTAAATTCTCTCAATGTATCGTTTATCGGTAAATCATCTCATTCGGTGTTGTAAATGGAACTGTTAGCACCGCTAACCTTATGGTATACCAATTAGGAGGAAATATTACTATAAAACACACATCTTCGCCAAAATAATTATATGCCTTTTAATTTATTGCAAGAACGCCGCAAAATCAAGTGCGTTTTTTTGTGAATCTCCGTTTAATTTAGTTTTAATTTCTTCTTCAAGTGTCTGCTTTATTCTTGTTCAACATTGTTTACCTCCGCTAATATAAGAGGCTGTGTGAAAACGATAAAAA
>JALQSN010000684.1:0-26788 GCA_023690525.1 Holotrichia oblita | reverse complement strand
AAACCGCACGGCGGAGAGCTGAATATCGGTCTCGCCCAGATTACCTGAAACACCCTTCATGCTATGTAAATCAATCAATGTTTGTTTATAATTTCTTACCGACTCGTCAAACTCAGGCCACTCGTCCGGCAAATCCAGCGCAAATGCTCTGAGTGCTTTATTATACTGCTTAACATCGCCTTGGAACCGTTCAAGCGCCTCTTGAAGCGGGCTGTCCGCAACTTTAGGCTTTTTAAGCCTTCCCGCCTTTGACTGCTTCTCCTCAGGCAGCCATTTCACCATCATATTGTGCAGTCCCTCAAAGTCGATAGGTTTCGCAAGGTGGTCATTCATTCCGGCGGCCAGACACCTGTCTACAACCTCCGTCATAACATCCGCACTCAAGCTTATAATAGGAATATTATCGAATCTTTTGTCGGCACGTATTATTGCCGTCGCCTCATATCCGTCCATTACAGGCATTTGCAAATCCATAAAAATCAGGTCAAACCATTGGTTTCTCTGCAAAATTTCTATTCCGTGCTTTCCGTTATCGGCAACCGCAGGAGTAATTCCGAAATACTTAAACATCCCAACGGCTACCTCCTGATTAAGAAGGTTATCCTCACATATCAGTATATTTACATTATTGAAAGCTGTGAATGTTTCCTCATTCCCGTCGTCAGCCTGCTCTAAGCCAATCGCCTCGCTCAGCTTTCCGATAAACTTTGAGGGCATAAATGGCTTTTCAATAATGTCATCAATTTTGTTTGCGTTCATATCCTCTGATATTAAGTTCTTTTGGTGAGCTGTAACCATTAGAAGCTTAGGCGCCTTCGACAGGCTCATCTGTATTTGCTTTGCGGTTTCTATACCGTCAAGCCCATCCATCACATAATCGAGCAAAATCGCGTCAAAGCTCAGGCCCATGTCGCGGTATTTAAATACGGTTCTCATTGCTTCCACGCCGCTGCGGGCTGTAACACAGTTTATATTGCTGCTTCTTAAAAGCTTAGACATAATCTCAAGAGAAAGCCCATCGTCATCCACCGCGAGCACATTCATACCGGAAAGAGACGGATTCCTGGCGGAAATCAACTCATCCTCATGGTCTTTTGAGCGTTCAAACGGCAAGGTTGCGTTTATCGTTGTTCCCACGCCTAGCTTGCTCCTTATACTTAGGCTGCCGCCCATAATCTCGCAAAGCTGCTTGGCTATAGACATACCCAGCCCGGTGCCTGAATACTTTTATGCATCTCCGACGCAAACTGCTCATAAGGCATAAACACTGAACTCAACTGGGCTTCATCCATCCCTATCCCGGTATCCTCAACAATAAATGCAATCCAGATTGTATCTTCGTCAGATTTTTTTGTTTCCTCTCGGACTGTCAGAACAATTTTTCCCTCTTCGGTAAATTTTGCAGCGTTATCAAGGAAGTTTTTGAGTATCTGCCATAATCTCGCCTTGTCACCGACAACGTAACGCGGCAAATCAGGAGCCGCATTAAGCGTAAACTCAACATTTTTCTCCTCAACTCTAGGAGCGGCTACTAATAGCGAGCTGTCAATAGCGTCCTCCAAATCAAAGCTCTCGTTAATTAATTCCATTTTGTTGGCTTCTATTTTAGACAAATCCAAAATATCATTTATTATTTGCAGCAGGCTTCTTGCGGAGGTGCTTATTTTTCTATAGACATCCTTTGAGCCTTTATCAATTTCCTTCCTCAGTTCAATTTCTGAAAGCCCTATTATAGCGTTCATCGGTGTGCGGATTTCATGGCTCATGTTCACAAGGAAACGGCTCTTGAGCTGATTAGCTTCCTTTTCCTTTTCGGCAGCGTTTAAAAGCATTTTCTCATATTCTTTTTCCGCCGTAAGGTCAACAACTATTCCCAGAAGCGATTTCTTACCCTTATAATCTATAACGCTCGTTGTGAAAAGCGCGTCAAACACACCGCCCTCTGCGCTGATACACTCAAACTCGGCAGAAAACGGGTCGCTATGGAGCTTGAGCATTCGCAGCAGCTCCAGAGTATTTCTTCCGTCCGGCTGAACATCTGGCATGTATTTTGTTAATGGCTTACCTGTCATAGAATCAGGGGAAGCCTCTCCAAACAAATCAGCCGACCTGTTATTTGCGTATATTATTGAAAAGTACTCTATACCGTAAATTATTACCGGAATCGGCAATAAGTCCAATACGGCCTGCAGGCTCATCTGCATCGTTTTATACTCTTTTTCCGCGGACAAGTCAGTCATCACGCCGATTATCGAGCTTCTGCCAAGATAGTCTATCCTGCGCGTATGAATACGCACATCCGAAGTATTTCCCTCGGCGGTAATGAGGCGCATCTCTTTTGCAACCGGCTCTTCAGACGCAAGGAGCATCTGCACAATCTCCTCCGGCGCCATACCGTCTTCCTGATTGGGAGCGACAGTTTTTGCGGCACTGGTCCAAATAATATCGTCAATCGAATCTAGCTCCTGCATTTTGAGGTATGAATTGTTTCCATACAGAAACTTACCGGTTTCCGCGTCTACAACATTTACAGGTATAGGCATAGTATCCATAATAGTTTGAAGGTTCTGCCTCATACGTTTCTGCTCCTTCTCGGCGGAAAGGTCCTTTATTATGCCAAGAGAAGCTTTTTTTCCGCGAAAGTCTATAATAACCGTAGTCAGCAGAGAATCAATTATTTTACCCTTTGCGGATAAGTATTCAATTTCCATTTGCAGAGGTTCTTTCGCCGTTACAACTTGGTCAAGCTTTTTAAGGGTTGGAATGCCGTCTCTTTGCAGAACAGGCACGATGGTTGAAAACAGATTTCCGATTACTTCATCCGCCGATTCATACTCAAACATTTCCACAAAGCTTTTATTTACATATGCAAGAGTTTTTCCCTCAATATCAACAATTCTAACAGGTATCGGCAGCGCGTCCAATACGTTTTGAAGGCTCTCCCTCATCCTTCTCTGCTCAAGCTCCTCCGCTAGGTCCGTTATCATGCTGATAGCAGACCTGCTGCCCATATACTCTATCGGATATGAAAGGAGTCTGGCGTCTATTATTTTTCCGTCTGCGGTCATAAACTCAATTTCTTCAAGAACAGGCTCACCGGAGTTATGCACCATATCTATTATTTGGGAGGACATAGTTCCGTCGCTTTGGAATTCCGGCAGCATCCCTGAAACCCTTAACCCTTCCATATCTTTCGGGCTGTCATAACCAAACAGCTTTGCGCAGCTATTGTTTACGTATGTTACCGTACGTTTCTCGCTGTTTGTTATCCTTATCGGCTGAGGAAGCGTGTCCAGTATCGCTTGCAGGCTTTGCTGCGTCGCTTTGAATTCCCGCTCCTGGGTAAGGTCAACCATTATTCCCATTATAGACCGTTTTCCGTTGTATTCTATTGGGCAGGTAATGAGGCGAAGGGCGATTTTTGCCCCGCTCATGGTTTGCAGCTCTATTTCTTTTGCAACAGGGCTTGTCGAGTTTTTAAACATTTCCGTCATTTCAGCAATATTTATTTCATTGGAGCTGATAGCCTGACTTAGCCGTTCGCTGTCAAAAACAGGTATTTCTTCTATGGAAGCACGCTCTGTAAGAAGCAAATAACTATTATTGCAGTATATGGTTCTGAGGCTTTCTATGTCCGTTATATTTACAGGTATCGGCAGGTTATCCATTATTGCCTGAAGGCTTTCCTGAGCCGCCCTCAACTCGTCAGCCTTTAATTCGTTGTTCTCAATATCGACCGACCATATTACGATTGCAGCCCTGCGCTCATATTCCGTCTTTACTGCGTTTAACAAGCATCTGTGGCTGCTGCCGTCCACAAAGTTCATTCGTGTAATCCGATTTGCCGTGAAACCTTCGCTAAAAACTATGGAGGTTATAATATCCGGCTCGCCGGACTCTGTAAACGCACGTGCTATATCGCAGCCGACGTCCAATCCCGTATCGGTTTTCATTCTAACGTTTGATTCAATAATCTTGCCGTCTATAACTAGCATATATGAAACAGGCGCCGAGATTATCAAGCGTTTCATGCGCTCATTAACCTCGCGTATCTCAACATCCTTTGCAAGAAGCTCCTCTTTCGTATGGAGGCTCTTGCGTGTTTCAAGAAGTTCCAAATTCTGTTTTTTGTAGCGCCCCAAAAATAAGAAAAGGCCGATTATTACGACGATGAAGAAAATAAACATTATGGCGGCGGTATACGCAAACGCGGGGTTTGTGACCCAAACGTTCGGTGTACTGTTAATTATTTCGGCGCCCGGAGGAAGCACCGAAACCTGCACGCCCCATAAATCAAGGAGGTCTTTATTGAATACCCATCGGCTTATTTCGTCCGTGTCCGACACAATGGGGATATCCGACGCTTTTTCGCCGTTTAGAACGCGCATAAGCGCATCTCCTATTATCCCGCCGTATTTTTCATAATCCAGACATTTGCCGCCAATTGCGTTAAATGGAACCTCCGTTGAAAATATTGTGAAAATAGGCGCAGGGCAATTATCCTCCAAAGCCTTTTTCATTTCGCCGAACGAATAATATTGACCCGATCTGTCAACTAAATAAGAGCCGACAAGCACTATACTGTCCTTTGGCAGAGCCCGCAGCTGCATAAGAAGCGACGCCCTGTCCACGTCCTCGTTATATGTTATGTCAATTGAGTTGGAAAACGGCTTAAGCTGCTCGCCCATGGCGGCTTGATATTTCCTGCCCGCTTGGGTATAGTCGTTCAAAACAAATAGTTTTTTCGTATTGGGGAAAATCGACTTAGCCGCCGAAAATGTCTCATAAGCAGACAGCCTTTCAACAATACCCGTATAGTTATCACTAAGCTTTTCGTATTCAGAAACGCGCTTTTCGTCCGCACCATAGAAAAGCACGGGGACATTCTGAAAAAACAGATTGTAGTATTCATTTAAAAAGTCCTGCGCTGTGTCGCCGGAAGCGACAATTGCCGATAGGTTTCTGGAAGTTAAATCCCTCCGCATTAAATAAGCGTAATACGAAAGCCTTTCGGTATCTGCGAAGAAGCGCAGAGAATTCAGCTCAACCGTATACCATTCAATTGAATCGTCGTTCTTAAACGGCTCCCTGAGCTTCTCATAAAAAACGTCTTCCCTGTCTACGTTAGTAGATGCTGATATAATATGCAGTATAGTTTTCTTGGGATACATTTCAGGCAGGTAGTCGCCGTTCAGTATTTTTTCGGCGCGCCCGTCTGAAAACATCCTTTCGAGAGCGGCTGTAATTGCCGGCATATATGCGCCGTTTCTTTTGTTCATATACAGATATTCGGGAAGGGTTTCAATTGTAGCGCCGCGCACTATGCCTTCCGGCAAACGGAATATCTCATGCTCGCGCGTTGACAAAACAACCGCGTCATATTCATGTGCTATAAGCCCTTCCATTAATTGGCTTGTTGTTTCCTTGAAGGTAATCCGCGTGTCATTAGGAATATTGTTGCGTATATAGACCCTATCCCCAAGAATTCCCACGCTCAGGTTTGAAAGACTGTTCCAGCCGTCTGCCTTAACAGCAAAATCCTTGCGTGTAAATACGTTTATATTATTGTTTTCTAATGCAGCGGGGATTTTAACCAGATTCGGATATAGCTTCTCCATATCAGGCGTCGACGATATAGCTCCGTCCCTATCGCCGTTATTTGCCTGTGTATAACCTTGCTGCAGGGACGAGCTTGCCGCAAACTCCGCGTGAAGGCCTGCTTCTTTAAAAGCCGAATAAGCCAGTTTATCTATGTACAGGGGACGGTTATCGACAGTTGAAATGCTAAAATGCTTTCCAGACGTCTGTTCGCCTTCATCTGCGCGAGCTATAAAACAGCACGAAAATAGACATACAATATATATGGCTATTGTTAAATTTATCCTCAGTCCAAGCCTCATCAGCCAAGCCCTCCATGCAGTTATACTTTTACAGAATAAGGTATTTAATATGCATTGTCAATATTCTGTCAATATTTCGTCAGTTTTCCACACGGTTTCGGCATTATCACCAAAATCATAAAACGGAGCCCCGCAAAACAATTTCTGTTTTGCCAGGACTCCGTAATTTTGAAGCTTCTTCATAACTAGACTAGCTAGCCCTCTAGTCCTCTCTGCTCTCCCTGTTCTCCCCTGATTAGAGCGAGTGCTGCACACGCTGCGTTCTGCTCAGATTCCTTTTTCGACCTTCCCTCTCCCGTCCCGATAACCGTTCCCAAGTGAGATACGCTTGAAACAAATCTTTTATCATGGTCAGGGCCCTTTTCGGAAACAACCGCATATATAATGGGTTCCTTGCTTGTTTTCTGTATGATTTCCTGCAAATCAGTTTTATAATCTACTTTTTCGCCCTTGCCTCTTGTCTCGTCCATCAATACGCCCAAAGCGTATTCTCCGGCCTTTTTAATCCCCGCATCTAAAAAAACAGCGCCCAAAACGGCTTCAAAAGCGTCTGCCAGCAAAGAATCCTGTTCCTTCCCGCCGGTCGCCCTCTCGCCTTTTCCAAGATAAATGTAATCACCCAGGTTCAGTCTTTTTGCATGGTAGGATAAGTTTTCCTCACAAACAATCGACGCTCTCAGCTTTGTCATATCGCCCTCAGGCATCGTGCTCTTAGTATTATAAATGTGTTCGCTTATAATAAGCTCCAGAACCGCATCGCCCAAAAATTCCAGCCGTTCGTTTGTATCAAATTTGGACATCCCGTTTTCGTTTGCGTAGGAGCTGTGTGTAAGAGCTTTCACAAGCAGCGCCATATCCTTAAAATTATACCCAAGTATTTTCTGAAAATTCTCAATCTCGTTACTCATTCTCTGCTGTCCCTTTGTCTGCCCTTTCGATTTTTTCCATTATTTTGCCCGTTATGTCATTCTTAATGTATTGATGGCATTGTAATACCGCGCTTGATATAGCCGTTGCTCCCGAGCCGCCATGCGCCTTAACAACCAGCCCTTTAAGCCCCATGAGCGGCGCGCCGCCGTACTCTGACGCGTCAAAACGCCTCTTTAGCCTCTTAAAGTCTTTTTTCAGCAGTGCCGCAGCCATTTTAGATGTCAGAGAGCTTGTTATCTCTTTCTTAATCATACTGAGAAGCGCCATTGAAAGCCCTTCTGAGTATTTAAGCACGATATTCCCCACAAAGCCGTCGCAAACAAGCACGTCGGTTTTCCCTTCGGCTATGTCCGTTCCCTCGATATTGCCGATAAAATTAAGGCCGCTTTCCGCAAGAAGCTTGTGACACTCTTTATAGAGCTCTGAGCCTTTTGAGCTTTCGCTTCCAACGTTAATAAGGCCCACTCTCGGCTTCTCAATATCCATGACTTTTTCCATATAAACAGAGCCCATCAGAGCGAACTGAACAAGGTAATGCGGCTTAACATCAGCGTTTGCTCCTGAATCAATAACAAATGTAAATGCTTTTTTGTTTGGGATTAAAGTACCTATAGCAGGCCTGTCAATTCCCTTTATCCTCCCGACAAGAACAACGGCGCCGGCCATTAAAGCCCCCGTATTCCCTGCTGAGATAAAGGCATCGGCTTCGCCTTTTTTAAGCATATTAAGACCGACTACCATTGAGCTGTCCTTTTTGTTTTTTATTGCGTCGGTCGGGGTATCCGTGCCCAGCACAACCTCAGTTGTGTGCACGATTTTAACGCGTGTCTTGTCATACGCAAGCTTCGACAGGTTTTTTTTGATTAATTTTTCATCGCCAATAAGACAAATATCCTCAGACCCGATACCAAGCCAATTAAGCCCCGATATTGCCCCGCGCACTATTTCGTTCGGGGCGTTGTCTCCGCCCATAGCGTCTATTGCGATTATTTTATTCCGGGTACTCAAATAAAACGCCCTCCCTTGGCAAATAACAAAAAACAGCCGCTTGGCTGTCCTTCATTAGCCGTAATTTCAGCGAAACCGGCATAACATCCGGCCCCTCATTTATTCGGCAACAGTCTTAATTTCCATCCCAGCGTATGTGCCGCACGACTTGCACATTGTATGCGCTCTCATAAGCTCACGGCATTTTCCGCATCTTACCAAGCTTGCCGCCGTAATTTTAAAATTAGACGCGCGCCTTTGGTCTCTTTTCCCTTTGGAGGTTCTTCCTTTTGGTACAGCCATATCTACACCGCCTTTCCGCTAATTAGTTAAAAATAGACTTATCTAAAACAGGATTTATCAAATCAATCTCACAGCCGCATTGGTTAACGTTAAGGTCCTGCCCGCATTTTTGGCAAAGCCCTTTGCAGTCCTCCCCGCACAAAACGGAAATAGGCGCGTCTGCTTTAACAAAGCCCGCAACCACACTTGAAAAATCAACATTGCTGCCGGTAAAAACAAGCACGTCGTCTTCTTGCTCTGTTTCAAGGCTCGTAAAACTAAACTCAATTTCTGATTCATACGGAAGCGTTACCGGCTTTAAGCATCTGGCACAACTGGCGTGAATACTCCCAGACAGCCTGCCGGTAAACCCAAAACGCTGGCTTTCCTCGTTAACAGCGCTGCCTGTAAGCAGTATATCCGCAGTATAATCCAGCCCTTCAACAACTCCCCTGCGCTCAACCTGCAAAACGCCGCCGTTTATAATAGCCGTAATATCAACAACAAAACCGTTCATTTTATGACGCCTCCATTAAATCAGGTTGTTATAATTCCTGTAAACGTCAGCGAGAAATATTATATATTTGTAAATTTGTTTTGTCAAGCTAAATTTCAGAAACAGATGAAATGGACTTTTGATATAAAAATTATTTATATGTAAATTTTAAGAAGATGTTGTAAATGTTTCTTATATATGCTATATACTAATAAGTAGAGAAGTTATGTTTTTTCATGGAGGTGTTTAATATGTCCGGAATGGGTATAGGCAGCGTAGGCTCGTATAGTCAGGCGTTGAGCCCTGCAAACGCGTCTAATCAGGTTGCAAGCGGCAAGCGGATAAATTCCGCCGCGGACGACGCGGCAGGTCTAGCAATTGCCGAAAAGCTCGACAGTCAGTCCACAGGCGCAGCAGCAGCCTCCGATAACGCAAAAGACATGTCGAATCTTCTGAACTTGTCAGATGGGGCGCTGGGCCAGATTTCAGAAGGGCTTGACCGTATGAGGGAGCTCGCCGTTCAATCACAGAACGCGATTTATACGGATTCTGACAAGGCGGCTTTCCAGCAGGAGATTGACGGTATACTTGAAAACATCAACGATATTGCGAAAAACACACAATACAACGGAAAAACTGTACTGGACGGTTCTTTTACGGCACAAAATGCAATGATTGGCCCTAACGGGGAATCGATGGAAATCAATATCGGCAGTATGGTTACGGATGAGCTTGGTATTTCCGGCTTTAATGTCATGGGCAGCTCTGTTGACCTCAAGGCGCTTGATAATGCCATTGAGACTGTCGCAACTGAAAGGTCTAATATCGGCGCGTACACCAGCAGGCTCGAAAGCTCCGCAAGAGTGACGGACAATATGTCGTATAACATGGAGGTTTCAAGAAGCCGCATAGAAGATGCGGATATTGCGAAAGCCGCTATGGATAACAGCAAGAACAAGGCGCTGGAAGAAACTCAAGTAGCCATGCAGAAGCTGAAAATGGACGGCATGGGTAATTTTTTGCAGATGATTGGATAAGAAGTAGTTTAAATACGGTCTGACGGCGGGAAACTGCCGTCAGTTTTTTTCGGGAGAATTTTCTTATGAAATACGAGGCTGTTGTTTTCGATTTGGACGGAACTCTGCTTGATACTCTTGATGATTTGGCTGAAAGCGTTAACTATATAATGAAAAAATACGGGTATGATGAGAAGACGGTTACACAGGTGCGGGAATATGTCGGGAACGGCGCGGCCAGGCTTATGGAGCTGTGCCTTCCTGACGGAAAGAAAAACAATAGGTTCTTGGAAATTTTATCGGAGTTTAAAAATTATTACGGAAAAAACTGCGTCGCAAAAACAAAGCCGTATCCGGGCATTAAGGACACGTTACGCGCACTTTATGACAGAGGCGTTAAAATGTCTGTTGTATCTAACAAGCCGGATTCTGCCGTAAAAGATTTATGCGCGCTTTTTTTTGCCGATTATATATCTGTTGCGCTTGGCGAGGCGGGTGATGATACAAAAAAGCCGTGTCCTAAGCTGGTTTTGTCTGCCCTTGAGCAAATGGGTGTATCAAGGGATAAAGCTGTTTATATCGGCGATTCTGAAGTGGATATTCTTACTGCCAAAAATGCGCAAATGGATTGTATTTGCGTTTCTTGGGGATTCCGCGGCGCGGACTTTTTGAAGAAGCTCGGGGCAGAGCGTATAATAGACAAGCCCTGTCAAATCCTCGATTATATTTAAGGAGCTTATCCTTTGGTCTTGTTATCGGTTTTCTTGTATGGTATAATCTAAAATTATTAAAATACATAAACATATAAACACCTAAACATAAATTGAAGGGGCGCTAAAATGGGCAGAGTTTATAACTTCAGCGCGGGGCCTGCGGTCTTGCCACTTGAGGTTCTTGAAACCGCAGCTATGCAAATGGCGGATTATAAAAATACGGGGATGTCCGTAATGGAAATGAGCCACCGCGGAAAAGTGTACATGGAAATAATCGAAGAAGCAGAGGCGCTTCTGCGTGAGCTTATGGATATACCGGCTAATTATAGGATTTTATTTTTGCAAGGCGGCGCTTCGTCGCAATTTGCGATGATTCCGTTAAACCTGCTTACAAGCAGCCGACGCGCCGATTATGTGAATACCGGCTTATGGTCTAAGAGGGCAATTGCCGAATGTAAGAAATACGGCGAAGTAAATGTTGTGGCTTCAAGCGCTGATAAATTTGATTATATCCCTGAGCTTGACGCCTCAAAATTCGACAAAGACGCAGACTATTTTCACATTACCACTAACAACACGATTTACGGAACAAAGATTTCTTACCTGCCGGATACGGGTGCGGTACCCATTGTAACGGATATGTCCAGTAGCATACTTTCTGAAATTGTGGACGTTAACCGTTACGGTGTTATTTATGCGGGAGCGCAGAAAAACATCGGGCCTTCCGGGCTTACCATCGTAATTATCAGGGATGATATGATAAAGGAGCCGGCCCAAAGCACGCCTACAATGCTGAGCTACAAAGTTCATGCCGAAAACGGCTCAATGTACAATACGCCGGCGACTTATTCCGTTTATATCGCAATGCTTGTTTTCAGGTGGCTTAAATCGCTTGGAGGGGTTTCTCAAATTGAGAAAATAAACAAGGAAAAAGCGTCAATGCTATACGATTTTCTTGATGATTCCACTCTTTTTGCTCCTAATATCAAAGCACCGCACCGTTCTATTATGAACGTAACGTTTGTTTTGCCTTCTGAAGAGCTAAACGTCAAATTTATAAAAGAAGCTGAAAAGAGCGGTCTTGTGAGCCTTAAAGGGCACCGTACTGCCGGAGGTATGAGAGCCAGCATATATAACGCGATGCCGGTTGAAGGCGTAAGTACGCTCATAGAATTTATGAAAAAATTTGAAACGGAGAACAAATAATAATGTACAAAATTGCGACGTTAAACCCAATTTCTGCGCGTGGGCTTAAATGCCTTAGAACAGTGAATTTTACTATATCTGACAGCAACGACAGTTCCGACGGTATTATTGTAAGAAGCTACGCTATGACAGAGGAACAGCTTAATCCCGAGTTACTGGCAATTGCTAGGGCGGGAGCGGGCACCAACAATATTCCCGTTGACAAATGCTCTGAAAAAGGGATTGTTGTTTTCAACACACCGGCGCAAACGCAAACGCCGTTAAGGAGCTTGTTGTCGCAGGTATGCTGTTATCCACAAGGAGAATTATAAGCGGTGTTAATTGGGTTAAGAGCGTTAAGGGCGACAAAAATATCGCGAAGCTGGCTGAAAAGGAGAAATCCAGATTTGTGGGGCCGAGCTTTACGGCAAAAAAATATGCGTTGTAGGGCTTGGCGCTATCGGCGTCATGGTTGCGAATATCGCAAACTCTTTGGGGATGGACGTTTACGGGTATGACCCTTTCATGACTGTGGACGCCGCTTGGGGGTTATCGCGTTCTGTTCACAGGGCAACTGCGTTTGAGCCAATTTTGCCTGATTGCGATTTTGTAACGCTCCATATGCCTCTTACGGAATCAACAGAAGGAATGATTAACAAGGACTTTTTTGCGATGATGAAAAATGGCTCTAGGCTTCTTAATTATTCGCGTGCGGAGCTTGTTGACCCCGCAAGTCTTAAAGCGGCGCTTGAAACAGAAAAGCTTGCCGTTTATGTTACGGATTTTCCTATCCCTGAGGTTGTTGAGCTGCCTAATGTTATAACAACGCCGCATTTGGGCGCGTCTACGCCTGAGGCGGAGGAAAACTGCGCCGAGATGGCCGCAAAGCAGATGAAGGATTACCTTGAAACGGGTTCTATTGTTAATTCCGTTAATTTCCCCAATATAATTTTGTATCCATGCGTAAAAGAGAGGATTATGGTTTTTCATTCAAACATTCCTAACATGATAGGGCAGATATTGAGTTTCCTTTCTAAATATCAGATTAATATAGATAATATGGTCAACAAAAACAGGGGCGCGTACGCGTGCACCGTTATAGACGTTGACGAGCTTGTATCGGAAGAGGATGTAATTAACGGCATTAAGGGCATAAATTCTGTTACAAGAGTTAGAATTATATAACAATTTATGAGGTGGTAAAATGGCTCTAATTAAGCCTTTTAGGGCATTGCGCCCAAGACCTGGGCTTGCGGATAAAATCGCGGCGCTTCCTTATGATGTTTACAGCTCCGAGGAGGCTGCGGAGCTTGTTAAGGGCGATGCGTATTCGTTCCTGCATGTGGATAAGCCGGAAATTGACATGGACGCGGGAATTGACCCATATAGCGCACCGGTATACGAAAAAGCCGCAGATACGCTTGGTAATATGATTAAAGACGGCTGGCTTATCAAGGACAACAGCGAAATGCTCTATGCGTACCGTTTGCAGATGGACGGAAGAAGCCAGACTGGATTAGTTGCGCTTACGTCTATCGATGAATACATAACAGGCGTTATAAAACGCCATGAGTTTACCCGCGAAGAAAAAGAACGGGACAGAATTGAGCATATTAAACATTGCCGCGCACATACGGGGCCTATTTTTCTTGCATACAAGCATAACCCAACGATTGTAGGCGTCCTGAACAAATGGACGAAAGACAACGAAGCCGTATATGATTTCTTTTCAGAAGACGGAACTAGGCATACTGTCTGGCTTATTGATGATGATGAAGTCGTGAACGCGCTTGTAGACGGGTTTAGGCCGGTTGAAAGCCTCTTTATCGCGGACGGGCACCATCGGAACGCGGCGGCTGTTAAAACCGGGCTTGAAATACGGGAGAAAAACTCTGCGCACACAGGAAATGAGGACTATAACTACTATCTGTCTGTTATCTTTGACGCGGATGAGCTTCATATCATGGACTACAACCGTGTGATTAAGGATTTGAACGGGCTTAGTATTGATGAATTTATCGGCGCCGTTTCTGAAAAGTTTTCTGTTAAGCGCGTTAACGGGCCGTTTTCGCCCGAAAAGAGGCACGAGTTTGGGATGTATCTGAAAAACGAGTGGTACAAGCTTAATGTCCTCCCTGAATATACGGACGAGACGGATGCGCTGAAATGTCTTGATGTTTCTATTTTGCAGGAGCTTGTCATAAACCCGATATTAGGTATTGAAGACATCCGCAGCGACAGCAGGATTGACTTTATCGGCGGAATACGCGGCGTTTCCGAAATAAGCCGCAGGGTAGACGCCGGCGAAATGGCAGTTGGTTTCTCAATGTACCCCACATCATTATCTGAGTTAATATCGGTTGCTGAAAGCGGAAGGATATTGCCTCCAAAATCTACATGGTTTGAGCCAAAGCTTAGAAGCGGTCTGTTTATACATCAGTTTTAGACTCCCATAATTAGGAAGTGTTTTTTCCGCGTTTTTTGCATTATTTTTGCATTATTTTCAAATAATACCTTTGCTATCTAAATAATGAAGGGATTGGTATTATGCGTAAATTTACCAGCGGCTTGATTACGGGCGGTCTTTTGGGAGCGGTTGGGCTTTCTCTTGCTTTGAGTGACAGGGGCACCAGGAAAAAGGTTTATAAAAGCGGCAAGAAGGTTTTGAATGAAGCCGCAGACAAGGTGGACGACGTCAGAAGCAAAATATGGTAGATGGGATTTGGATGGACCGCGTTCAACGCGGTCTCAGACTGACGACAAAGCCCCTGTTTGGTCAGCCAAACAGGGGCAAATTTTTATAAAATCAGACGACAAAAGATAAAGAAAAGCGAAGCAACCGGAAGCGAGAGGGAAAATCAGGGAATAAGCCTCTATTTTTCTTCCATTTAGCAAGCTTCTTCAAATTCA
The DNA here is from genome assembly GCA_023690525.1 of Holotrichia oblita. Taxonomy (NCBI): domain Eukaryota; kingdom Metazoa; phylum Arthropoda; class Insecta; order Coleoptera; family Scarabaeidae; genus Holotrichia; species Holotrichia oblita. The sequence continues at coordinate 12,369 of JALQSN010000684.1, read as the reverse complement.
TGGCGGCAAAAGTAAGCAGGGCTTGCATTTTTAGCTTTGCCAACCCGCGATAGTATGTATACCGCATAAAATGTTTATCTTTTGCGTCAGCGAAAACCCTTTCGATTGTCTGTCCGCGCATAGAGTAAAGAGCTTTCCCTTCCGGAGAGAGCCGGACGTCCTCCGCGAGTTCTATGTAATCTTCCCATATATGGCGGGCGACAACCTTTACACAGTTTTTGCTTTCGGTGCATTTATGCCTTGACGGACAATCCGCGCATGTTTTGGAATTACTTTTGTATTCTCTGTAACCCTCACGGTTTGTTGTGCTGTATTTTAATATTTGATTTTCAGGACATAAAACACAATCGCGGTATTCATCATAAACATAATCGTATTTTTTAAAGAAGCCCTTCTTGGTCATGGGACGTTTGTACGGTGTTGCGGCTAGCCGTTCGCTGTCAAACACCTGCTTCATTATCCAAGGAGTTTTGTAGGCACTGTCTATGGCGACGGCTTCTATTTCGGGGAATTTGTTAAGGACATTGTGGTATAACCCGTCAAACATCACGCTGTCATGCAGGTTACCCGCCGATACGTCACAGCCAAGTATAAAACTGTTCTTATCGCAGGCGACATGCGCCGTATACGCAAACTCAACCTTGTGTTCGCCTTTGTGGAAAAGCCCGCAGTCGGGGTCTGTCGTGCTTGCTTTTATGTTCTTTGTGGGCTGCGGTGTGCTGTCGTTATTATCATTATCATAGAACGGCTTCTTGCCGTGTGCCTCACGGTCTTTGTTTAGTTCTTCCATCAACTCGGCATGGTAATGTTTCGCTTTTACCTTCACAGCTTGGTTTACAGCCTTTTTCTTGTTCGCGCTTGCTTTGATATGCGTTGCGTCGATGAATATGGCGGACGCGTCTACAAAGCCGCAGCGTACCGCTTCAAGCAGTATCCGCTCGAATATCTTCTCGAATATCCCGCTGTCCGCGAAACGACGTTCATAATTCTTACCGAAGGTTGAAAAGTGCGGTATTTTATCCGTCATACCGTATCCCAGAAACCAGCGATATGCCATGTTTACTTCTATTTCCTTTATCGTTTGGCGCATGCTGCGTATTCCAAACAGAAACTGGATGAGTATGATTTTGAACAGTACCACCGGTCTACGCTTGGGCGTCCGTTGTCGGGGCAATATAGTTCTTTTACTTCGTCGTATATAAAATCAAAGCTCATCGCCGGTCTATATCGCGTAATATATGCTCTTTCGGTACTACGTCCTCTATGCTTATCATCTCGATTTGTGCCCGCGCTTGTTTATCTTCTTTCCTTAGCATACTATTCGCCGCCTTTGCTTTTGTTTGACTCTATTATAACACAAAACCCATGAAAACGCAGGCGTTTTCATGGGTTTGTCGTCAGTCTGGGACCGCGTTCAACGCGGTCTTTTTTTGCGTGAAGATATTATATGAACACAGTGTTTGACATATCGGCATGTTTTATATATAATGTTTATGCGTCTTATCCAGAAACGCTTTGCACCCTTAGCTCAGTTGGATAGAGCGCAAGCCTCCGAAGCTTGAGGTCGCCGGTTCGACCCCGGTGGGGTGCAGTTTAATGAACGGATACGGGCATACCGCCTGTGTCCGTTTTTAGTTCTGCTCTTTTTTTACCCGCTTATCGCCGTAATAGGATTTCTCTTTACTATTACGTTATTTCATATTACAATAAAAGGAAACATTCATATTGGGGGGTATAAAACTGGAAGGTTTGTCGGCAAGAGGCAAAACTAATATTACGGCGGGTTTGGGCAGCATCGGCAGCCTTATTAACAGACTATGAGAACGGCTTCTTTTTTGGATAGGATTAGACACAGTGGCGAACAGCAAACGTTTGAGGATAACGGTTACTTTATAAACCTGCTGTTTGGAAAATATGCTCTGCCCAGCATACTAACACTTGTCGGCGCAATGAGCAGTACGACGATAAACGGCATCATGGCAGGGAAATATTTCGGCGGTTCGGGGCTTGCAGTTATAGGCGTATGCTCAACTGTCTTTTTTCTGTTTTCCGCGCTCGGCGCGTTAATCGGAACAGGCGCTGCAAGCAGGGCGGCTAAATTTGTAGCTGAGGATAATTTTGATGAGGTCAGCCGCCTTTACAGCGCTTCGGTTATACTTATGGCGGTGACAGGGCTCATTGTTTCGGCTCTTTGCATTATATTCTCCAGGCAAATAACGGGAATGTTGACAGGAAACGCAGAGTTGCTTCCGATGGTCTATAAATACTATATGCTCTATGTTCCCTTCGGGATTTTTACAATGCTTCAATACATACCTGTACACTTTGCGCGGCTGGACGGCAAACCTAATGTCGGCGCATATATGTACGTTGTGATGGTTTTGTTAAACATATTATGCAATTACGTTTTTATTGAATATTTCGAGCTTGGTGTTCCCGCTGTCGCTGCGGGTACATCCGCCGCCACGGCAGGCGCGTGCATCACAGGGGCTTGTTTCCTCAGTAACGGCAAGGGCAATTTACGGCTTGTGCTTCCGCAAGGCATATTTAAGCAAATTCCCGGTATTTTAACAGCGGGAAGCCCAACCGCCGTAAAAAACTTCTCAACACTCCTTAGAACCTTTGCGCTTAACAAGCTGCTCTTATCTATTGACGGCGGCGTATCAATTGCTGTTTTTGCAGTCATAACCTCAATAAACTCGCTCGCAACCGCCGTTATGCTCGGGGTTGGCCAGGCTGTTGTACCGCTTGTGGGCGTTTTTACGGAGGAACGGGATACAACGAGCGTGCGTCAGGTTGTGAGAAGGGCTTTCGTTTACGGCGGTGTGATTATTTCCGTCTTCGCAATCTGTCTGCTGCTTTTCCAAAGCCAAATCTGCGGAATATTCAGCATAACCGATAATACGCTGCGGGGCGCTCTAAAAAATTCACTGTGGTTTTTTGCGCCCAGTTTGCCCTTGGCGCTGGTAAACACAGTGTTTATGTTTTACTATATGGCTGCGTCCAAAATACGGCTCGCAAACGTGCTTACTGTTTCCCGCAACTTTTTGATAGCCGTTCCGCTTGCGTGGGTATTATCCGCGTCCTTTGGAGCACAGGGGGTTTGGCTCAGCTTTATGCTGACGGAAGCATTGGCTCTCGCATTTATGTTTATCCACACAGCCATAATAACACGGGAAAATACATATCTGTCCGCCCCTTTGCTTATAGACAGGCGCTTGGAAAAAGAGGGAAGATATTTGTCTTTTTCTGTTGATAATAATGAAGAGGCAATTGTTGAAGCCTCCGAAAAAGTAGTTGATCTTGTGAAAGAATTGATATGAGCGCAAAGCAGGCGATGCTTTTAAGCATGTCCATAGAAGAAATAATTATGATTATTGTCAGGCACGGAATAAACGGACGCTCATATAACGCCGTTTCTGTAAGAATAACCGTCTTGGATGGAATTACTATTCTGAGGTTTAGGAGCGGCGGAAGGCGTTTCAATCCCATAGACTATTATAATAAAATTGTTGCCGAGGATTTTGAGAGCAGCCTCAATATGCTTGGCGTAAAGTATATTGTTGAAGCTGCGGGGACTGTGTATTACAGGGAAACGCTGGGAATCAACAATCTGGTTTTGATTATATAGCGGGGGAATTGAGGTATGTTAAACTTCAAAATCAGGGAAGCGGACGCGGACGACTTTGATATGGTGCTTGATTGTGTTAAAGACGTCTATGGCCGGCTATATCCGCAGAAAGAAATCTATAGCCGTGATTATTTCATGAAAGCTTTAAAAGAAGGACACATGGCATTCTTTATCGCCATAACTGATGATGACGACGCCGCGGGAGTGATAGGCGTTTCTTCCAAACCTTTTTTCAGCCGCCCTGGCTATCTTGTGACGCAAGCCGTAAAACACAATTACCGCAGGAACGGCGTCGGAAGAAAGCTCATGGAGCGTGCGATAGGCTATTTGATTGAAAATGGTCATACGGCGGTTTACGGCAATTGCGTTACCGCTCATACCATGTCGCAGCATGAAATGGAAAAGCTAGGCTTTAAATGCACAGGGTTTCTGCCCGGCATACGTGATGGGAGCAAGCTTCCGCATGGCGGCAGCTCAAAGAAAACTACGCTTTGCTTATTGGTTTTAAACTGCGGCAAAAATGAAGCAGGAACAATATACATACCTCCAGAGCTTGAGCAGACTGCTAAAAAGACATATGAGCGCGTCCGTTCAAGCTGCCGTATAGAAACGGCTGAGGGGCAGCCGGCAGAGCAAAGCTCAATAGAAACCTATTACGATTGTCACCACGGCACGGTCTATATGCATATAACTAACTGCGGGACGGATTTAGGACAATATGTATCGGCAATTGAGGCGGAATATAGTAAAAGCCCTGTCTGCACGGCGTTTATATACCTGAATATAAAAGACGCCTCTGCCATTACGGGTTACAGGGAATTATCACGGCTTGGTTATATCTTTTCAGGGTTTAAGCCGCTTTATTATGATTTTGAGTATATACTTATGTTTAAAGGTATTAACACATCTGTCGAATTTAGTGAAACACGGCTGATTGACGGGTATGGGGAAGTATTTGAGGAGGTGCTTGGGGCTTATGTCAGGCAGGTCGATTAGGTCTAAAGTTGTGCGGCAGACGCTGGAGCTTTCTGTTGCAACTATCATTTTGATGCTGGCTGTTTCTGTTGCGTCAATCATATTTTTACGGTACAGCGCAGTTCATGTAAGCCGTATACTCGGCACCTCGGCGGCTTCGGACAGTAAGCTGGCGCTTGAGGTTCAGAATATGGAGCTCTTGCAGACGCTTGCAAAAAACAAAGCGGACTTGAGTGACCAAAAGCTTACCGTTATCGAAAATAACGTGAAAATGATGACGGATAACGCAACACACATTATGCAAAATGCAGATGATTACAAAAGCGTCTCCATTGAGTTTCCGTCCGCAGAAAATAAGGGCGTAGTAACCTCGCAGCTTCGTCTGGCAGAGGGCGTTGATATTGAGGAGGTAAGAGAGGAAATAGGACTTCTCGCCAACAACCAGTTTTTGTTCACCCACATCGTTAACTATAATGAGGATGTCCGCTCGGCATACCTTGGCACCGAAACCGGCGTTTCTATATCAGTGGATGGTGATTCCCACAATAAAACAAACGTTTTTGACCCCAGAGAGAGGTCTTGGTACAAAGCTGCGAAAAATAACGGCAGCCTTATTTGGTCAGACGTTTTTGACGACGCGTCCGGCAGGGGGCTCGGTATCACCTGTGCCGCACCGTTTTACAACACAGACGGGGAGCTTGCGGGTATTGTCGGCATAGGGATGATTCTTGAAAACCTGAACAATATTGTTATTGAAACAAAAATAGGCGAAACCGGCTACGCGTTTATTATGAACGAAAAAGGCCAGGTAATTATATCGCCTCACATCCAGAAGGATAATGAAGGAAATATAATACGTGAGGAGCTGCTTGAGAGCAGTAACCCCCGTATGCGGGAAATAGCCCGGAAAATGGTAGGCAGGCAAAGCGGTATAGAAAAAATAACGCTTAACAACACCGAGCACTTCATCGCCTATGAGCCGTTTACTGCCCTTAATTGGAGCCTTGCAGCTATAATACCCGTCGAGGAAGCCATCAAAATGGCAACAGAAAGCGAGAATAACATAATTTCACTGGAAAAAGAAGCGTTCCGCGATATAGATTTCGGCGTAAGGACTATTTCTGTTGTATACTTCGTGCTTCTTGCGGCAATAGTTGCATCCGTCGTTTTTATGTCGAGGCAAATATCCAACCGTTTAACAGAGCCGATTATTAAGCTTACGGAAGGCGCCAAAATAATTGGAGACGGCGATTTGAGCTATAAGCTTAGCGTAAGGACGGGCGATGAAATAGAAACGTTATCGGATACGTTCAATAAAATGATTGGCGATATTACCAATATAACAAAGGAGAAGGAGAGAATAGGCGCGGAGCTTGACGTGGCCAGACAAATACAGTCCAGTATGCTTCCGAGCATTTTCCCGCCCTTTCCCCAAAGAGACGACTTCGATATATACGCAACTATGTTGCCGGCAAAAGAAGTTGGCGGGGATTTTTATGATTTCTTCCTTCTGGATGATGACCACGTTTGCGTCGTTATAGCCGATGTTTCAGGAAAGGGTGTGCCCGCCGCATTATTCATGGTTGTAGCAAAAACTCTTATAAAGAACAGCGCGCAATCAGGGAAAAGCCCGCAGGAGGTTTTTGAAACCGTAAACAACCAACTGTGCGAGAATAACAAAACAAACATGTTCGTTACGGCCTTCATGGGTATTCTGCAGATTTCCACAGGTAAGCTTGCTTATGTGAACGCGGGGCATAACCCCCCTATTTATAAAACTGCGGACGGCGTATTTGAATGGCTGCCGACACAGCCCGGCCTCTTCCTTGCCGGCTATGAGGGGATGCCTTACGCGCAGGATGAAATAACGCTGCCCAGAGGCAGTGTGCTCTTTATGTATACGGACGGCGTAACTGAAGCGATGGACAAAAACGAGTCCTTGTTTACGGAAGCAAGACTTATTGAGGTTATCAATAGCTACGGTTCTTTGGATATATTTGATTTATTGGCGAAAGTGAAAAGTGAGATTGACGTTTTTGCCGGAGACGCGGAACAGGCGGACGACATCACAATGATGGCGCTCAAGGTGATTTAGCGGTTTTGTTATTAAAGCTGTAATTTTAGGCACTCAGCTATTGACACAAATCAAAATTTCATATATAGTATGACTCGTCTATACTTTTACATATTTGGTATAATATGGGTGTTACTATGAATATAAAAGACGAAAGCAAGGCTCTCATTTATATATCAGGGCTAATTTGTCTGGCTTTTGCGGCTCTGGCAATGGTCATGTTTGACGATTCCGCCACATATGCCGAAAACTACGATTTTTTAATGCTCGTAGGCAAGAAAAGCGAGATTATTTCAGGTATTCTAGCCGGTTTTGTTTTTAATGCCGCTAAAATCACCATGACCGGCAGCAATGCCTATTCTTACGAGAGCACTCCAGCGCATAAGATTTCCGATGCTTCTCAATATCTGGTATGGTTCGTATTGGCGGTAATATTGCTGTCGGCGTCTTTAATTCTGCCAATAAGCTTTCTCGGCACTTTTTTCGGTATATGTTCTTTAAAGCTTGCGGAAAATTTTATGCCCTGGCTGAAAAAGGTTTAAGGCGCACCGTGTCGAAATAAATATTGTGGGATAAAATGCGGGCTAAATAAGTACTGTTGGAGTGATTATAAATGTCTATCAGATTATGTGTAATAACGCCGCACAAAGCTTTCTTTGACGGTGACGCGGATACGGTTATAATAAATACCGAGGAAGGTTGTGTTGAGCTAGCCGAGGGCTTGCCTCCTGTTACTGCCAACCTTGCAATCGGGGAGCTTACCGTAATAAAAGACGGTGAAAAGAACAGAGCTTCCGTTATGGGCGGGTTTGCTGAGTTTATGAACGATAAAATGACAATAGTGACAGACGCAGCAGAATGGCGGCATGAGATTGATGTTAAAAGGGCTGAGGAAGCAAAAGCGCGCGCTGAGAAAATGCTTAAGGAGAAGATGCCTTCAGAGGGCCTGGATATCAGGAGAGCCAATAAGGCAATTAAGAAGGCCGAGGTTCGGATAGGGCTTGTTACAGACAGCCGGGAATAGAAAAAGCAGCCATCCGCTGCGGTATATATTGCCATAATATAGCCGCGGCGTTTTTTTGACGAAAAGCAGGCCGCTATTGGGAGTGCTGAAAATTGCAGAAACAGGAGCGAGAAAACCACTAAAACCGATGACTTTTTGTTGTGTTTCAGGTAATTTTCAACACTCCGCTATTGAAACATAACCTTCCGGGTGCTATAATTAAAAAGGTTATGTTAACTTATGACCGCTCTGCACTCGATGCAGCGAACGCCTCAGCCGTTGGCGTCCGCACTTTAGAAATGTGATAGGAATGTTTATATGCGCTTTATAAAAAGACTCTTCACGTCATACGCAATTGATTTTTGGATATTTTTAATTCTGATTACAGGCTTAACGGCCGCAGCGTGTAATATGAGCCAGATGGAGAAACTCCCGGAAGGCCGTACATACTTGCTTGTTTTTGCTTCTATGACAGTGCTCAGCGCCTTTTTGATAGAGCCAAACAGAAAATATAACTTGAGCCCTCTTTCGTGGTTGTCGTCAAAGGCAGGCGAAAGGTTCTCAGGCTCTTTCTCAATGGTCCAGCTCAACAACTACCAGTCCCATATGCTTATCCTCGCCGCACTTGCGTTTGTTTTTACCGTCAGGACAGTTATCAGGTTCCTGTTGGGCGAGCCCTCCCATATTTTAACCGTATACGTTTTGTTTTTGTCGCTTATATTTCTATCGCTGGTTATTGGCTTAATTAAAAGCTTTTCGGAACGTTATTCTATGGTAATAATATGCTTATCTATGGCTTTTCCTATTATTCTTGACATTATTCTGAGCGGTGCTTCTCCCGAACACACGTCAAACTCATATGTATGGATTATTATTTCCGTTGTGTTCAGTATTTTTCTGAAAGACCAGCGCGCCCCGAGTGTCTTTTTCAAGCTCTTTATATGCACGTTAATCCTCGGGCTCATATCTGAAATGTACTTTATCGGGAATATCGACGTCACAGAAAGCCTGGAGCTGATATTTAACATATTCTCAACAGGTTTTGTCATTTTTGCGGCGCTGGAGCTTTACGCCGCTCATTCATCTAAAAACTACAGCGTCCTTGAGGATATTTACAAGGAATTGCAGGATACACAGTCTCAGCTTGTGCAAAGGGAGCAGATGGTAACTTTAGGGCAGTTGATAGCGGGCGTCGCCCATGAAATAAACACGCCTATCGGCGCTATAAAAGCCTCGGCGGAAACCCTCAGTTATTTCGATATGGGAAAGCTGCTGGTTGACATGAGGCGCTACAGCGACGACGATATGGACGCAATTTTAGTCATATTGGATTTATGCTCCAATTCCGTAAAAAACATGCGTTCAACAATGGAGATACGCCGTGGGAAAGCGCAGATGCGGAAATATATGGAGAGCATTGACATAAAGGACGCAGACATAATAAGCGGTCTGTTATCAGGAATGGACGTATGCGATATTGAGAAAATAGCTGACAACATGGATATATTCCGCCGCGAGAATATTGTGCCGCTTCTTCAGGCGGTTCGGGTTCTGTTTACTTACATAAGCAGCGTGCAGAATATCCGTTATGCTTCCGACAAAGTGGCGAAAATAGTTTTTGCCTTAAAATCATTTTCGCATATGAATATGACCGGTGAGGAATGTGCCTTTGACGTTGTTAAAAATATTGACAACATTCTGGTTTTGTATCAGAACCAATTGAAGCGCGGAGTTGAAATTATCAAGAAGTATGACGAAAACGTACCATACATATACGGCAATGTTGAGGAAATCGGGCAGGTATGGACAAATATAGCGCAAAATGCAATCCATGCAATGTCTTATGTGGGGAAGCTTACGATAGCTGTCAGGGATTTGGGCGATACTGTAGAGGTTTCATTTTCTGATACGGGAACGGGTATAGCGCCTGATAACCTTAATAAAATATTTGCGCCTTTCTTTACGACAAAGCCGCTCGGCGAGGGAAGCGGGCTTGGGCTTGACATATGCAGGAAAATAATTACCAAGCATAACGGCGATATAAAGGTGACAAGCAAATACGGGCATGGCACGACGTTTATAGTCACTCTGCCCGTTAAGCGTGAGTTGGGGATGAAAGGGTTATGAAGCTTTTGTATTTCTATCTGATTGCGGCGCTCACGGTTGTAGACGTTATTCTGCTCCTTGTTTCCGTTAAAAACTGGGACAAAAAAGCGGTTAAAAGCCTAAGCTTTGTCGTGTTGCTTATTATTATCTCTCATGTGTTTTACGGTGCGTCTCTGATTATTAAACAGCCCGAGATAAAATTCTTTATGCATGAGCTTAAGTTTTTGGGCGTGGCTTTTTTCTCGATAGGCTTCTATGTTATGTATATGGAATTGTTTGATAGGCAAGAAATGCTTGCCACTAAATACAAAATAATTTTTTCTGTTGTTCCCGCAATATCCGTGCTGCTTGCCGTAACCAATAATTACCATCACCTGTTCCGTTCACGGCTCTACGTTTTGGAAAACGATTTCGGTTCGTTTGTGGGCGTGCAATCAGGCCCGTTGTTCTGGGTGTATATTATCTATTCGTATTCCGTATATCTTTTTGTTATAGGAATAGCGATAATTTCGTTTTTTAAAACGCCCAAGATTTACCGTATGCAGCTTGGAATAATGGTACTTGCCGCAATAGCCACATTGTTTATCAACTTCATTTCAATATCCAATATATTCTTTGTAGATTTTGGCGACGCAACGCTAATTTCCTTTACAATCGCCGCAATAATACAATTCTACGGGCTTGTGTTATATAAACCGGTGGGAATGATACATATTGCCAGAAACATGGCTGTAAACCAGATAAAAGACCCTCTGGTTATTTTCGATTATAAAGACCAGTTTTTAGACGCAAACACCTCTGCGGGCAAAGTATTCAATTTTACCGAAGTAAAGACATTGGAGGATTTTTTATCACTTCTTGGGTTGTCTGATAGCTTCGAGGAAACGGCTGAGATTGACGGGAAATGGTATAAGGTTGAGCAGAGGAAAATTTCCGACGAAGACGGCGTCTTTTCCGTATCTGCAATACTGATGAACGATATTACAGAGATAAAAACAAGGGAGCAGGAACTGCAGACGCTGGCAAACCGTGATTATTTAACCGGGATTGCGAACAGGCACGCATACATGCGGGAGCTGAAAAAGGTTTCAGACTCCGATTTGCCCGTTGCAATTATACGGATAAGCGTAGGCGGAATGAAGATGATAAACAATGCGTATGGCAGCGATGAAGGCGACAGAATCATAAAGAAAGTCGCGGATGCTTTGACTCTTACGCGAGGCTCTGGTTTTTGCGCGCGCATAGGCGGCGCCGAATTTGCGTTACTGCTCAGAAAAACAACGGAAGCCGCAGCCCGCGAGATAATCGAAACGCTGCGCGCACAGTTGCCGGAAATAGCTATTATTTGCGGGCTCGCGGTGAAACAATCAAACTTGGATAACATTAATATTATTGATAAGATTGCCATGGATAATATGAATATGAACAAACTCCTGACACATTCGGGAAGGCTTTTGGAAGGGAGTGATGCAAATTGCAGCTAAGCCTTTATTCTGTTGTAATCGGCATACTGATTGCGGTGATTATTGTCTTGATTGCCGCAACCCGCAGAAACATTGACCGTCCGGGAGCTAAGGAAGTATTCACAGCTCTTATTCTTGTTCTTTTCGCGCTGTTCTTTTTCGAGCTTTCCCTAGTTATTGAAAGTGATATACGGTATTTGTTCCATGAGCTTAAGTTTCTTACACTTGCGTATTTAGCGCCATGCACGCTGTTTGTCTACTTGTCGTTTACGGGCAACGGGGAATCTCTTTCTCTGGCACAAAAGCTGGAGTTGTGCATAATCCCGTTCATAACCGTCATATTTATGCTTACAAACAAGTTTCATCATTTTTTCAGGCTGGAATTTTATACGGTTATACATGATAACGTTTCGTATGTTGATACGGTCTCATCGGGGTGGTACTATATCTACACAGCCTATAGCTATGTTTTGTATTTGGCAGGAATTTTGCTGCTGGCCGTAAATTACTATAGAAGGCCGCGTTTATACCGCAACCAGATAGGGCTTATGATATTCACAAGCGCTGCCGCAGTAGCGATAGGCGCGGCGTCGGCGCTTGGGCTGATACACGATTACGGCGACGTCGGGCTGGTTTCCGGCGCAATTGTATGCATTACGCAATACATAACGCTTGTAAAGTTTTCGCATAAAATTGTTGTAACAAAAGCAAGAAACTTAGTTGTGGGCGATATCAGCAGCGTTGTTCTTATTTTTGACCATAAGGACAGTCTGATTGATACGAATAATAGCGACGAAGCGTTCTATGCAGCCCTGAAACTACGTGCGCCCGGAGATAATAAAGACGATGAGCTTTTTATTCCTGAAATCGGAAAACATTACAGTGTGAGCGAAAAACGGCTGTTCGACGAAAAGGGCGCAGCGATTGGGCGGGTTGTAGTCCTAAATGATATAACCGAGCTGACGACAACCGTAACTGAGCTTGAACACATAACAACCCATGATTATCTGACAGGCCTAAAAAACCGTCAAACCTTCCAGCGCGAGCTGCGTGAGCTTGATATTGCGAAGCTGCCCGCCGCCTTTGTCTATGTAAATATATCCGGGATGAATGTTAT